>JAODAH020049752.1:0-10074 GCA_027574865.2 Coproporus ventriculus | reverse complement strand
GGTTGTGATGAAGTAGGTGGATATCCAAATGGCATTTTGTTAGTACTAAACTGTGGCTCCCTCATTAATGTATGATATAAATTAAGAGCTTCAACTAAATCAGAACTTAATTGTGTAAGTTGTGCATGTTTTCTATCAACTTTTTCCAATTCCTTATCAATTAAACCTCCCATACTATTAACCTCCCCTAAAAATTACAATATTCAGCACAAAACTATTTTTTAAATGCTATAATCATACGAACTTTCTAATCCTAGCATTTCTTTGGTATCTTGATCTGGATTTGTTGGATCAGCTTCGTGCAATAAGTGCAAAAGCCGATCGATTTTATTCTCGTCAATTTCAATATTTTCAGGTTCTTTTATTTCATCCAATTTCTTTTCCAGAGATTCATCAAGTTGAATTAACTTTTTTTTCTTTTCATGAACTAAAAAATGATTCAATTATGAAATGTGTTCAATTGAAAGGAAGTTGATTTTACCTAGCTGCTCAGGATCCATCGACAGATCGGATGTTACAAAGTTTGCAGGAAACAACCCTTCGCCTCTTTGATTGCTGCCTTTCCACCAATTAGGATCTGAATCGTCTATTATAAATACTGAAACAAACATAATTTAAACCATTAAGAAGAAATTCCTATTTACTTCATTTTAAATGTTTTCACATAAATAATTTACTGGAGCAAAGTAGTAGTATGAGATATAGAATAAGTTAGACATCTATCTGACAATTAAGCAAATTAAAATTTCAACTAGATTAGGGATTTTTTGTGAGTTAGAAGGGGATACCAGACCTGTAATAAGAGGTTACATGTCACGTAATTTGTTACAGGGGTGACGTGAAATTTTATAACTGTTCTAAAACTAAAATTTTGAGTCATGTCATCATTGGGTGAGGCAAAAACGGTAACAGTTACCCTGCTCTGCAACTACTCCACAAGTAATTCGTATATGCGGAAAGGGCTTTAAAGCAAGCAACTGACATCTGATATTTTAAAGATGTGCCACACAGTGCTATCCCCCACAAAGCACTATGAACGAGTGTGCATCATATTCTCAGATTTCTATAGTAAAAATGAACTGCTTCAATTACTACCAATTAATATTTATAACTGGTAACTCACAAAAAAAAATTCCTATTGTGAAGCAGGCCCTAAATTTACTTTTTAAAGATTCTTTAAATATTTCAGACATTCATTTTTGATATTCTAAAACCAATTAGTTCAAAATAATTTACAGCATTTCGATTTTATTATTATTATATATATTTTTTTTAATTTCAGAAGAAAATTGTATTTTACTTACTAATTTCACCACTGCTAAATGTTAACTCGTTATCTTCAGCTGCCTCGAAATCATATAATGCCCTAACTTTCCTTGGTTCTTTTGGCGTAGACACTGAGGGTAAAGCTGAAGCCACATTTGTTGATGGATATAAATTAGTATTATTTGTAGTTGTAGTATTCCTAGGAGAACCACTTGTTTCTTTCAAAGATAACTCAATTGCTTTCGCAATTTGATCTTCTTCATCTTGAGACTGTACCACATTCGGATCCTTACTTAAAACTATTTTCTTTGTCTAAACAAAAACAAAACAAATAAAATAAAAGAATTAAAATTTGATTTGTGTATTCATCACCTTATCCTCAAAATTAAAATCAACTCCACTATTTTTTAATTTAGAGTATAATGTTGGTATTAAATTTAGTTGATGATCTGTTTTGAATTCTTCTTCAGCCCACCTCTTTAAAGATTCTTTTAGTTTTGTTTGAACGTGCGGATGACCTTTCTTTAACAATCTATTGAACTCATTTTCAAAATCTCTTGATGCTACTTCCAGGTGAAAAAGTTTTCCACAATTTTTTACACATGCATCTAATAACTGAAAATGTTTTGATTTGAAGGAATTTGTTTATAATGTATAATAATAATATTTTTAATTACCGTAACTGCTTGTACAGCGACATGTGGATCTGCATTGTTTATTCTTTTTAAAATGCATTTTAAATATTCTTTAGCTTCTTGAGATGACTTTCCAGCTTTATCACATACATCTATAATTAGACTCCAATCCTCCTTGACATTCTTCTCATTTGTGGCTTTCTCTGAAATAATAATGTAAAATAATATGTATTTTAAGTGACAAAAAAAATTTGACAATATAAAAAAAATTGAGAGCAATATTGAAATCTTTTAAACTTTAAACTTTGTCTTAGTTTATAACTGAATAAGTATTTTAGCAAGTTGTAGATAGGCAATAAATCATTTCAAACTCATAGATGCTTCATTTGCAGTTTGATCAAATTTCCTAACTCCATCAATTTGTTTGATAGAAACTTGGTTGATTGGTTAATTTCAATTTACAGTGAAAACTAATTCTGAGCTCAGTGTTATATACAATCACAATTTGCTCACAATTAAATTAATCAAGAGTATTCATGAATGAATAAATAATTGTATTATATCAAGATAACGTAGGGTTATCAAAAAATAACTCCACTTTTGAAAGATCACTAATCTCAAAGGCTTGTGACTATAAAAGTGTCAGAAATATCGCCTGAAAGTTATTAATTATAGTTTTACTGGCTAATACACTGTCGTCTAGAACAAGTCTTGCTTTTGCTGCAGAAACTTTTTTTTTTAAATAATGATTCAATGATCCCTATCCAATGTGCATTATCTAAGCACTACTAGATTCCCAACAATGAAAAAGATCCTAAGGTTTTACATTGGTTGAGTAATAATGAGACACTTCCAGTTAAACGGTTAATTCCGCAAAAACCAGAAGTGTGATTTCACTGAAAATGTATACAGTTCTAAGTTTCATGGTAGGTAACATTTGATCGGCTCGGCCGCTAGAGCGTTCACAAAATAGTCACATATACACAGCGTACAAGGGGTACCCATAAAGTAATTTTTTTCTGCTGCGACTATCCGTCGCACAGCATTACTGCTTGCACGGAAGAGTAGGGAGAATCTTAGGAACACAGCACGACCTACGCCAGTCAGCTCCAAGCTCCTGGAGCGTCACAGTGCCTGTTTCAGCGAATCCTTGTGTGAGTGCTCTGTAAAAATTAAGGCCACCTAGCTAAACAGTCAACGCTAAATTCTGTGTTGAAGTACTTAAAAGGCTAAAGTAACAGGTCAACCGGTTCAGGAGCGAGATCAAGAATTCCTGGAAGCTGCACCATGACAATGCTTCCAGACACACTGCCTTTGTGACAACCGACTACCTGAGCAAGGTCGCCATCTCGATGCTCCCCCGGCTGCTCTACAGTCCTGATGTGGCCCTGCCCGACTTCTTTTTGTTCCCGAAGATTAAAAAATCCCTCAAAGCATTTGGGAACCATGGACAACATCAAGGCAGCTGCGATGAGGTTACTAAAGAACAACCCAGTGAAGGACTTCCAGCACACATATAAAGCAAGGAAATCTTGTTGGAACAAATGTATTGAAACAGGAGAAATATATTTCGAGGAATATTAAGTAACTGTGTGAATCGGTTCAATAAAAATCTTAAAATATAAAAGGGGAGCAATACTTTCCGGACAGATCTTGTTCATCCACACAAACACACACACTCTAACATAATTGGAAAAACTTCAGAAACGTGTTTTGGGGCGCTTAAAAGGTGGTTTGACACAAAATCTCAAGGTCAATTTTTTTCATGATTACAATACTTCCCTGCACAGTAGTGTACGGGAAGTAAAAATAAACATCAGGAATAAAAATTTATATTCTCATGCAATCTATTAAACTGATTTATCAGATTTTTTTGTTATTACTCGTTATATTTTTGTAATAGCCAATTAGTTTAGAATGTCAATTTTACACCTTTTTGAAGCGAGATTTGACATTAAAGAAAAATAATATCAAATGACGATTATAAATGATATATTGAATTACCAAATATTTGAGAGTACAAAACTATTTTTGAGTAGTTGCTAGATGTATAGTTTCAAGACACGTTTAAAGTGTGAAATTTTCAAGACAATTATATCTTTTTTATAATAATAATTATCAATACAACGACACGACCATGAACCCTTATACACAATTTCTGTAAACACGACAAACAATGTTAATTGTAATTAGTTTATCGATGATTCATAAACAACTCAATGGAAAAATGTTTTTATAATCTTAAACAGATAACTTTCTAAATTATCAATATTGGTTAAAGCTTTTAAAAAATAACAAAGGAAAAATGGCCTTTTAAAAAAATGATCTTTTTTTAATGCAGATCAACCTTCAACATTGTGAAATTAGAGATTAATTCCTTTTTAGTCTGCGAATCGTATGCAGACTTTTAGGCAAATCTTTGCTAAGCAGCAACTTTATTGAAATATTTATTTTTACATTAATAAACTGGAACTATTTTCTGGTTACCTTCTAACGATATTTATTTGATAACTATGACTCACCTACGTCACTTTCACAGGCCGATGTACTAAATAACCCCATTATTAATTAAATTCTTCGTTTATTTCTCTACAATAATTCTAAGTTTATTTTAATGCAAGTTGATGAATTTTCAAATATTTACATATTAATTTGATGGAAGGTAAATGACTACAAACATACGAAACTGACAAGTAATGACACTGACATTTGCGTTTCTACCTATTGAGTGAAGTTCGACCTTCACACAGTTTTGCCAATATAAATAAATAAACTTTTCTACCATATATTTCAGAAAATCCAAATTCAAAATAAATTAAAACTAATAAAAACATTACATTTATAAAAAGTATAAGAATTTGATTTCATTTTTGTAATAAAATTTCTTAAATATTTTGAATTTTACTGTTGGCAATTATGAATGAATTTTTCAGCATAGATCAGAGACATCTCTGGCATAGATATAATATTATATCTATGTTTTTCAGTTCGTTATAATCTATGGTTCGTTAAGTGGTTGCATAGATTAAAGTGGTTGTTATTTGGATTAATTTGTTTCTTAATTAATAGCTAATTGCGTATGTATTTTATCTACTTGATTTTTTAATTACTTAAAATTAAGAAAAATTAATTTAGGTTGTGCTGTTAATGGTTGAATGTATATTGCGTCGTATGCGTAAACATAACCTAAAATTTGAATATTCTTACCGTTTAGAAGATACTTTCTAGAAAACAGTAAATACGTTGATTATCATGAGTGCCCAACCAAGTCCAGCAAATCATTCAGTTGATAGAGAGAAGATATATCAATGGATTTTAGAATTGACAAATCCAGAGACGAGGGAGAATGCCCTCTTGGAATTAAGGTAAGATCTTACATCGACGGCATCATAATACAAAAGCATATATTGCAAATTTTGTGATTTTCTGGTTTTGGGGTGTGTAGATTATGCTAATTGAGTGGGATCCATTGTATAATAGAATAAAAATCCGAAAAACAAATATTTACACATACGCTCTTCTATTATGACGCCCTCGACTTATTCACCTTATATGATCTAAAAAGAAGTTATGGTAATTCTATAATTTTGTTTTATTATTCCTTTATAGTCCAATCTGTAAACTGTGGGGAGATAACCAAAAATTTTACAGCAGGTGGAATTTAAAAGACTGTTTTTGCACGATGTTCTATGGACTTCAAAGGTTATTCGTGACTTAATAACTACTTGCGCTCTCCCTTTCTTTACCCCCAAAACGCCCCATTTCTACCCCCCAATTCTTATCTAATTTCTTAAAAAAATTGAAATTAAGTTCAAAAATGGTATCTATATATAATAGTAAGCTTTTTGGGTCACTAATCAGGAATACGTGATTAGTGACCTAAAAACTTATTGGATACCATTTTCGAACTTAATTTCAATTTTTTGAAGAAATCGGATAAGAAATGGGGCATTTTGGAGGTAAAGGAAGGGCATACGCAAGTAATTATCTACAATACAAAACAATTTTAATTGCACGTCATCACTACTATGTAACGTCACATCCAGCTTGTAATATTTCTCCATATTTATTATTATTATTATTATTAAAATGTCAAACAATTAAATAATTACCAATTAACAGATAATTTAAGAATTTTTTATCAAATAATTCGAAATGTCAAATTAATTACAATATCGCATATTTTTCGACATTGATGCCAATATTTAAATATTGCGAGAGTTAAATTTCAATGTTATAATTTTGCACCGGAAGTGCAATTGTGTTGGTTCACCTGATTTTGTTTGATGACGACATATATGACGTGCAATTAAAATTGTTTGGTATGGCCTGTAGTCACGAATAACCTTTGGGAACATTGTACAAAAGAAATTTTTGGTTCGACCTGCTGTAACATTTTTTGTTATTCGGCCTTTTTCCCTAGCTTACGGACTGGACTATTACCAGTAATAATTTCTAATATTCTCTTAAAGTTAAGACTTTAATGTTTATTAAATATGTCAGTATGGTTTTCCTAATTTCGGTCTTTCGTTATTTTTTTTATTGTACCACTGCCTTAATTTTGTTTCAGTAAAAAACGAGAAGTTGTACCTGACCTAGCACCAATGCTATGGAACAGTTTTGGAACCACAGCAGCTTTATTACAAGAAATCATTTATATATATCCTGCAATAAATCCTCCAACATTGAATGCACATCAATCTAATAGGTAAATGCTTTTCACAGCAACCTTATGTTGTTTTTGTGATAAGTTTACAGAATTTAAACTATAGTAATTCATCAACATTCATGGATTTGACTTTCGTGGGTGGTTCTTATAACATTTAAAAGTTTTTCGACACCCAACTGAGTACTGAACTAGCCATTTAAGTGTCGAAATAGAATTGATGAAATTTATTGTTTGATTGGATGATTGGTAGTAGTAAAATTTAATCAACAAATTAGCCAAGAAATGTTACTGTCATGCGTTGCTATAATTCGCGCCTTATCAAATATATACTTTAATATTCTATTACAGCCATAAACATTATGTAGAACATTTTATAACACAGCCACACAAAAAATAATGTAACATTTATTAAAAAAAAATTCCGAAACAAGTTAAAAAAAGAAAATTCTAATTTATTATTATGATAGTACTTTCTTTTCTTGAAATGATCTGCATAGCTGGTTTCTCTTGCTTTTTTATTTCTTTCAATGTCCAACAGTAATCTTTCATCATGTTATCATCCCTTTGTTCTTGATAATCTATACTCCATCTCTTACATCTTGATGAAATCGTTCACCATGCTCTTATTATAATTATCTAAATTTTCTGAAAATTGGTGTATATCAAAATACAGTTTCAAATTCTTAGACAACCTAATTTTTCCAATTTCTCTACCATGTTAGGAACTGTTTTTCTGTGATCTTTGCTCTTATTGTTTCCTATAAAATTTTCAACAACAATCAGAAAACTCCATCTTTCAATACCTTCTTTGTTCAAAATTTATGATTTGCTACATAAGACTATGCAGTGGCTGTAGTAATATCTTTTCAGGGTCAGCTATAGTTTTATTTCAAACAGTTCTTTCACTCATGATTAAACAAATTATTTACTAATTATGCATGTATTTCTGTTATTTGTAATGTAGCGATAATCAATCCTATAATATATAATTTAAATTTTAGAGTGTGCAATGCTTTGGCCTTACTTCAATGTGTTGCGTCACACCCAGAGACACGATCACAGTTTTTACTTGCACATATCCCTTTATTTCTGTACCCATTTCTACACACCGTCTCAAAAACCAGACCTTTCGAGTATCTCCGTTTAACAAGTCTAGGAGTTATTGGAGCTTTAGTTAAGGTAAATTTTAAGTAAACAAAATGGGATATATATATTCTAAAATGAATATTTTAGACTGATGAACAAGAAGTTATAACGTTTTTGCTAACAACAGAAATTATTCCATTGTGTCTTCGAATCATGGAATCTGGTTCTGAACTTAGCAAAACAGTTGCTACTTTTATTCTACAAAAAATATTGTTGGATGATAGTGGACTTTCATATATTTGTCAAACTTATGACAGATTTAGTCATGTGGCTATGATTCTGGTAAGTTTAATACTCGTAATTTTGTAACACGCGTTTGATATTATAACCTCAAATTTACTAATTATAATTCAAAGTTTTATAAACTTTATACATATTACTGGTTTGGTGAATAATAAATTTTGTGATGAATTCTCTAGTTAATAAAATTGTAATCTTTAGGGAAAAATGGTGTTATCATTAGCGAAAGAACCTTCAGCAAGATTATTGAAGCATGTTGTCAGATGTTATTTAAGACTTTCTGACAATGCCAGGTAAATAAGCTTTAAATTTTTACTTAATTTTACTACTTCCAGTATTTTCAGAGCTCGTGAAGCCTTAAGACAGTGTTTACCAGATCAACTACGTGACTCAACATTTAATAGTTGCTTACAAGATGACAAATCCACAAAGCATTGGTTATCACAACTCTTAAAGAATCTTGAAACACCTGGTACAGGCGATCCAGCACAAGTTGGTATATCTCCTTTAACATCTCAGTAATAATAAAAACAAAATAATATGTATATAAATCATCTCAATATTGATTATTTTAATTTATCAAAATTTTCTATATCTATTCCTGTATAGGTACTTTTTTGGGTATATTTGCACTTTTTTTCCTTTTATATTGGAATTTTCTTTTCTTTTTTAGGTATTACATATGTTTTTGCATCTAATTTGTGATTTATTATAATCGGCTTCGATTCTTTTCTTGAATCTATCTACTAATGTGTAGCTTTTCAACTTTAAAAGATAAAGCCTGTGATTTAAAATGGAAAATGTAGATGAAGATTTAATTTTATGTAGTACGTTTTAATAATTATGGAAACAAGAATGTAAATTAATTGTATGCACTTCAAAATGTTTGTTTTACAGAGTTCTAAATTGATTAATTTATTCACATTTCATTATTTGAGAACTAAATTATTATTGTAATTTAATAGTTGCATATTTAATTGTAAAAGTTCCAAAAAGTGAAATGAAGCATTTAATTTGAATGCACATTGGGTACTTTAATTAATTAATTTAATAACTGTTTCAGTTTTTGTAAAAGTAGTTGTTTTTTTTTTTTGTTCCCTGGTGTAGAATTTAGCAATAAATTTTCACCAATTTAAAGTTGTGTTATACTGCATTTAATATAATTATTTTTTCAGATTTCAGTTGGTCTTTTTTATAACCTCTCAAAGGTATATTCTAAGGGGAAAGTGGATTTATTTTAATAATCTAATAATAACAACATTGATGTAATTCTTTAAGTTATTACTTTCTTTTTCTATGTGAAAAGGTTCATATTAAAGTTGGCCATTCATGATTGCACCATATGTCCAAAATGGCTCGCTGTTAGTAAAAAACCTAACCTTGATTGGGAAAAACAAAAAAAGATCATGTGATGGATGAATTGGATATCCAATCAATCCTAAAATCCTGTCTCTCTGTATCATTCATCCGTTACTCCATTTGTATGTGAATGGGAAGACCTAAAGCCCGATATACACATTGATTAGTGCAAATGTGTATTTTTATGAAAATATTAAACACTTACACAAAAACAATCTGGCCAAACGAGTTTAATATTAAACACTAACCACTAATCAATGTATATATTGCTTCCAAGTAAAGCAGCATCAAGCTATGCACCACAAGATCAGTAGTGCTAAAGCAATAATAATGTATACTCAATCCTCGGATAGAAAGAATTGAAAACATCAATATTATAATGTAAAATAATTTAAAAAACTTAAAAATTTGATGAAAACCTTGGAAATACTTTATAAGATCTTTCAAGTAGATCAACAGCACTTGAGAGACCAATCTGATAAAATTCAACATTTATGTAATGGTTGATACCATAATTGTACCTGACTCTAATCGTGTTGCAAAATTACTGACATTAAATAGGGCGCAGCTGAAAATAACCGTAAGATTCCTGACAGGCCACATGACTGCTAGCGAGCATCTAAAGAAAATTAGTCTGTACAATGGTGACACCAGCTGTCGGCTGTGTGGTACAGTTCTGGAATTTGCACTGCAGTCATGTTGCGCTGGCTGGTAAAAGACAGCTCATGTTTGGAGCAGGTAAAATGGTACCAAATGATT
>JAODAH020049744.1:0-28110 GCA_027574865.2 Coproporus ventriculus | reverse complement strand
ATATATATATATATATATATATATATATATATATATATATATATATATAATATGTGTATTAATTTATTTTTGATTAAAATGTATAGGTAAAATAGCAAATTGTAATTACTTTTAAATAGATATTTCTCTTATTTATTTTTAACTTCAAACTCTTTCTTCCACAATTAAAAACTGTGTCTGTAAAAAGTTTAAATACGGCGAAAGGGAAATATTACTTCCCAGATTTGTTTTCTCCTGTTTCTTTCATTTGCATTTCATTTATTCAAGTATTTCTCGAATGAAATGAAGATAATATGCATTTCCTCCTTTTTACCTTCTAAATTGCACGCAACTCATTTGCAAATATTTGCTGACATACCTACATACAGGGAGATTGAACTGGCTCGCTGCTTTGCATAAACAAGGTGTTTATTAAATTATGAAGTTATTTTTATGGTTGCATGAACCTCTCTCATAATGTAAACAACCAGATTTAACAAACAATTTCGGCTTTATACATTAAAGCACATACTTATTTCAAATTACGTGCATTTAAATATTTTTTTTATAGTTTTGGAATAAAATGTATTAAAAATTGCGCAACTTATGACCCTTAAATTGGTTATCTGGGGCACAGAACCATAGTATTCTATCATAATTTTTTCCAAAAATAAGATTTTGCTTTTATCAAGTGGTTAGACTTAAAACTTATATATTTAAAATATATTTGAACAGCAATTCTATTTTGCTTTATCTCCCGCTGTGGTTTTTTAATGCAGATCCAGAATGTACTTCATTTTATTTTTATTTTTTTTATTCCATTCTCAAAAGTACAATATACCGTTTAACCAGATATCAATTTAAAATTTAAGACAAGCTATCCGTAATATATTTTGTGATTTTCAAAGCTACGAACATCAATAATGCAAAACATGAAGTTATCAATTACGTAAAGACTAATTCTTTTTCAAAGGAGCAATCGAAATCACCCTATGGCGATCGATTTTGTTCAAATTTGGCACATCGATTCCATGGTATAAGAAAACAATTTTACCCAAGTTTGGAGTAATTTCATCAAAATCCACGGCCAAGAGAGGTTAGATAAAAAATGTACCCTTTTTGTCACACAGAATATGGTAATTGCAATTTCCCGTATATTAACGTGTGTTTTTATGTCCGGAAAGTTATAGATGATCGAAATTTGATCAAGGAATCCGATGCTACTGGATTTTTCGAAATATCTCCCGACGCATGTGCAGAAATCGCAAAATAGTGCTTTTTTCAAAAATTCATTGCGCAAAAACATATACTTTGATTTTCATAAAAATTTCCCAGAAGAATGTTGATACTTTAAGACTACGCTTTAAAATAAATACTATTTGACCCGCGTCATGTGGTTTTTGCCGAAAAACTCCCAATGTTAATTTTATGTGTATTTTGTTATAATCATTTTTATTTTGCTTCTGTAATCTGAATTTGAACTAAAAATGTCGAGCTTCTCGGAGCACACCTTTTATTATGAAAAGACATCATCGAATATAAACTGTATCTGACATTGAAAAGTCAACAGTCTTGTATGAAAAAATGCTGTGTGTGGCAGAACCCATAGATGTTAATGCGATCCACACTTTTGCATATTTTCAGATTTACTACACTTAAAGTATTCGAAAAAAAAATCGGCGAACTCATATAGAGTGTTTGAATGGTTCAAAAAGCAAAGATCTGAACTATAAGGAAGGTGTTACCAATTCTTGAAACACATGCTGTTAATTACAGTCCAGGCTTGGAATTGGTGCTTACATTTCGGTATTAATCAAATATTAAACCAATAAGTATAAAAAAATCCCGAGTGGACTCTCCCTGAATGTACATGAAAGTCGGTAAATTTCAAATATGGAATGCAAAATATTTTTGAAGTTGTCAACTTTCGCGCATATGTACTTTGCGAATCTGTGGTCCATAAAATAGTATTCCTTCCTTAACTGTCGCCTCAGAAATTTTTGGAAATTCAGATTCAAGACATTTTCAACATTTTAGGAAGATTTAATGGACCACAGACTCGCTCAATGTTTAGAAAACTTGCAAAACAATGAACAAATTTGAGATACTGCACAAACTTTTTAGAAAACAAGAAAGTCCAAATTATTAGAATATCGTAGCCAATACGGTTAAGAATTTCAAAAATTTAGAATGTTTGATGAACTTGAAAATACATTTTTTGCACTTACATCTTGATAAATTTTAGTGAAGAACAGGGCAAACGCTTTCATCAGGTTATTAAAGTTATGGAAATTCGTTATCAAGGTAGATGGGATGAAAGCAAGATGGCATATTTCTCTTGGATGCTAAAGAGAGAAATTCCAAAATAGGACAGAAAGCGTAAACCATTAGACAGAGCATTCGATAAGAAAAGGAGCCATTATAGTAGTAAAAGAGAGTGACATTTAATGTAAAAAATTCTTCTTGTTATTTTTATTTTTGTTTTTGTTTGTTATTGTTGTTTTTGTTTATCCGTTTCCATAAGTTTCCTCCTATGAAAGATAGGTTCTTTCCAATCGATGCCACCTTCAATCAGGTTAAGGCAGGGTTTTCCTGCAATTGTTGCATAGCCTCCATGCCCCTTGCCACCTGCCACATTTTTGTTTTTGTTGCTGTTATATTCGTTTTTCTATTCTTTAAACTACTTAAGTTTGAGTTTAGGTTCATTCAAACATAATTTTGTGGCCTTATCTTTATTTTAATGGCGAACCGGGAAATCTGAGAGAAAATTATTACAACATTTGTATTCAATATTTAATTTGCATGAAAAGAGTCACTTTAATAAAGATAAACCGCTTGCTGTACAAAAATACTCAAAAATACAAAAATTTCAGGTTATATCAATTTATGAGAAAATATGACGTGCTGGAGTAAAATGGATGGCATTTTCTGATTCAAAGACTAAAAAACATAAAGAAATCATGGTCCGACACCAAGCCCTAACTTTCATTTTTTTTGTCTGGCTGTGTAATTAACATAATTTATTTATATTTTCATCTTTATAATATGCTAATCTTACTGATTACGATCATTGTAAGTTTTGATTTGACAAATTATTTTTACGAACTTGAAAAGTTCACACAATTATGAAATCGAATTGTTTGCGCGTGTGTATGTGCGTATGTTATTTTAAGGTATTTTTGTATTCTAATTGAAGATTCGGAAAGTACATCGAAAAGTAATGGGGGTAATTTCTTAGTCGCATTTTGATAGCTGCCGAGGAACACCTCGAAAATGGGGGCCAAAATAAGACATACATACGAATTGACAGTAAATAACATCTAGTGGTACGCAAAATTGTCAATAAACCGACGTTACCATAGAAATGTTATTCCGTCAATATGGCAGTGCAGTTTTACAAATGGTTGGGTAAACAACCCAAATTACATCAATAAACTACTGTCACTCAAGATTGTATTGTTATTCTGATATCTCCTTGGACCAACGGAACCTACACCGAAAAACAATCATTCGGAACCCATTTTGGATATACACTTTCCGCAATTCGGAAACATAACAGATAAAAATATAAAACTAGCTTTCTGAAAACGTCATTTACCTAAATCTAATAACATTTCATTGCTTAAAAAGTACATAATCCTAAATTTAACCAGAAACTGAGAAAATGCAGCATTTAAAATTATTTTTACACATTTAAAAATAATTTATCCGAGAAAATATTAATTAAAGTACTTTTTTTACAAGTCATTCTTGTTTGCTTTCTTAGTAAATTTCATCGCATATTTTATTAGTTTATTTCGCAATGCTTGTATTCTAAGCGTATGCGTATTATATTTCTAATCAATTGCATTAAATAAAATAAAGGTGGGTTACATATATTATTAGACTTTGTCAACTATTTAAACCGTTTGTGGAATATTAAAACCAGAACGATTTTGTAAAATTTTATTTAGTGTCCAAGAAGAGTAATAAATGATAAAATCATTATCCGCAATGGTTTGCGCTAAAATTTTGCTAGTAAATGGGGGGCAATCAGAGCAGCTTTCCGGCCACGAAATTTTTATCTCTTAAAATACAAAGTAATCGGTCTGTATATCCGGATGGAATATTTCTTAGTTGCGAGTTCCATTCGATAGGGGATTTTTGTGGATCTGAAGCGGATATTCTACCAAGAATGCCCAGTTATAAATCATCTGTTACGGCAAAGAAATTCGACAAAAATTCTGTTTTATGACAAAACTGGGACGACAGAGTTGTGCGTTATGAAATTTTAGATTTATTAATGTCTGCTTACATTTTTTGTCCATCTTTTCATGTCTGGATAGTTTTTAGGTCGGGATAAGGAATTACAAAAACAAATTCCACTATTTGATTCCTACTGCATACAAAACTTGCAGTTAGAGATTATGGTATACATTGTTGTTGGCTTTTCCTCTATCCACAAAATCCTAAAACGTATAGTGTGAGTCAGCTGCTTGATACCGGATTACTTTAGTGTTACGCGTGACTAGGAATATTGTTACCTTATTGAGCCCCGTGGCCAATATGCCGCACGAAATTAATTTCTTTCATAAAATCACACGTTATTTTATACAAACGCTTTAGCACTTAATGTTCAAATTATTTTTGAAAACCACAACGCGACATAAAGGACTTTTTGTAACTGAAAAATTAAAATCCTTTCACAACGAAAAGTGCAAATCTCCTTTTTATACAAAATTTATGTACAAATTATAATGGGTGCCAAACACTTTTTATAACATGATTTTTTTTTCAGGCCAATAAATTCTTTAATATGCGCATAGGGACGCTTTAAAACAGTAAAATTAACACCAGATATTCAAATAAAGGCAGATTTTCCAAGACGGCGTATCCAATATGCCGTAGGAATCGAATACAGAATTAATTTCGTGTAGTATTTTGAATTTTATGACGATGAGCCGTTTAATAGAAAAATAAAAATATTAGCTCCCTTGTTTGTTGAAAAACATTTAGAGGAGGAGAATAAAGAAGAAAGAATTCTTGCCCTCAATGTCTTGCCGAACTTTGCCTCTTTTGTGAGCAATTTCGTAGTCCACATGTTTCTGTTTCATTTATATTCAAAATAACTGATATGCACTATTAACTGCATATCAGGCATAAACGGCTTTTTTAGGGTTTGTAGACATTTTAAACAATTCTAACCAAAAATACTATCATAAAATGTATGAAAATACGTTCTGCGTAATTGATTCCTCTGAATGCGGTCAGCCTTACTTTACTACGCCCGGCATGTAGTGCAGTGTAGAACACTACCACTATATTTCTACTGAGAAGAAACGGCGTATTAGATACGCCACCTTCGAAAACCCACCTTAAACGAACCATAAAAAGCACCCTTAGTTTTTTATTTCTTTGACAATGCATTTCTATTCCTTCCTTTTATTCTGTCACGCAAAAAAATTGAGGAAAATATAATTATCCATCATTTTCATAATTATTATAATTATTAATTTTAAAATTACTCTTAATTAGTAGGAGTAATATAGATTTTCATTATAAAAATGTTCTAAAATTTTTGCACATATTATATTATTATCAATATATTTAGCTATTTTATTTGTGAATACTTTTTTTGTTGTTGGGAATTTATTCTATTTCACTGTTTTATTATAAAAGCTTCTTCTGGGACTATTATATTTTTTATCGTGTTGTTGGAGTATAATTTGGCAAGATTTAATTTGTTTCGTGTTAAATTTTTGGCAACTATAAACTGACTATTTTTAGGAAAGACCCTATATAGATTCCTGACCATTATAGGATATTTACTTTTAGACTATCAAAGCACCAATAGCATATGGGCCAAATAGTTTCGTAAAGTAAAAAATTTGGCTAACGAAATGCAACTCCAGTTTTTTATCTCATCCGGACGTATGTATTATGGCATTGCTTATTAAAATCTAAACTATGGCTTTCATATGTAACAGGCAGTTTTAAAATAACTTTAGTTATATAAAATACTTGCGTTCGTAACATGTATTCAGTAATAGGAAAGAATTAAATAACTATGGGGGGTTTACTATTTATAAATTTTCCGAGCACGGAATTGGAAAATATATTGTCACTCTGCAGCTGATTGCATGCGGTTGCTTGCAATGATCCGTTACAATAAGTCAGCTGGCAATTATCTGTGTATATATGTGGGAGGGGATGGGGGAATTTGGCGACTGCTGTGGACAACTTCTATCATGTCCTGGCTCCATTTAAGATTAAATGATCTATAAACCGATGTATCACCATGGCCGATCATGCCGTGCCGTTTGTTAATTAAGCCTCAACATTAATTACTCGCAATGGCAAAACATTTATCGGGGCGCAGCTTACCCTTAATTAATACAACTTTACTTTCTTGTTGGGTTTACGTTAACGTTTCAACCGGTTATACATATAATGCCGCCACCTGTGTGTGTTCTGGTAGCTGATCAGATAAATTTAGATAATCGCCGCAGTATTGATTTTCACATTTGTTCAGACTCGAACCGAACTTTGAAAAGTAATTCCGTAAGATAGGCCACGCGTTTACGTGCGCTTTATAGCTTTTAAGAGTTATTAATGTAAGCGTTTACGCACGCCAAATTTCTGCTAAATTAAAACTGATGTTTGTTTTGACTGCTGGCAGAGGTTACGAAAAAGTTAGGTTAGCTTGGATTATTACATTTTTCCGCGGTTTTTAATCTTTATTATGCTAAATTATAAGTTATTATCTTCCAAGGGTTGAGCAAAATAATTATCTAGTCGATTATTACTAGTTGTAACCGTGAAGTTCGCACGTACTCCGGGAAAAGTACTGTTAAGGTGTTTACCTTTCCTGGGTTAACATACGTTTTCTTAATAAAAGTGTTATTATAACACTTTTACTAAGGACATTTAAATTGATGTTTCTCGCATTTACGTGCAACTAACCACAGTTAACTTAGCTTTAACACCGTTGTTTGATCGCATGTAATGTAGTCATAGAAGATCAATTACTTAAATATACGAATCCAATTGAAAAATGTGGAGTGAACAAAATTGGGCTTTACATTTTTTTATATAGATATGCAGCACAATGGAGGGCAAAGCACCTTACATATACATATGCATATTAATTTTTTGTTGTCTTGCAACAAAACCCATAAACTATACTTGCATGTATTCCTGCCCACCCATTTTTACCAAGAGAGTTGCGCGTTTACCAATAATTTATTCAAGCTGGGACGCCTTGCAGTACACCATTACATATAAAATATCATTTACTAGTGGTCTGACAGTAAATCTGCGTGCCCGTAATAGTTTTATTGGCATAGCTTTGTCTTTTATACAGTTTACACACTAAGCCAATATTTGTTCTTTGTTACTACAGAAATTGATTAAGTACTTTTTGTCTCCACTTGAATTATGATTAATGGTAGCACACAGTTCACTGAAATCTAGTTATATCGCAAATTAAGCGGGATATACTATACAAATGTTCAATACTTTTTATACAACAATGCCAGTTAACACCGTCACAAAACACACTAAATTGATAAAGTTTGACAAGGGCAAGGACATAAATTGGTTATCGATAATGCACGAACTTGATTTAGTTATATCAATCAAAATAAAGACGTTTATTATTTTCCAAACATCTGTCTATTTTTCACGAACTTGAAAAGTTCGTATATGAAATCTAAATGTCTGTATGTATGTGCGTATGTATACTCTGTTATCTTGTGGTATTTTTGAATTCTGATTGAAGATTCCGAAAGTACATCGAAAAATAATGGGGGTAGTTCCTTTTTCGTATTTTGGTAGCTATTAAGGAACACCCCGAAAATAAGGATCAAAATGTAACATTTTTTTTTTAATTTTGAGCCATTAGTTTCTGTTTTGTCAAAAATAGTGAAGTTGAAATATTTCAATGCAGGTTATGTTATCCGTCATACGCCCAATAGCTCGATAATAAAGCTTGTTATTATTGTATGCCGACCTATAAAAATAAAATAAATCCCGTAACCATTTTAATATAATTTAAAATATTAGCAGAGCGGAGAGGATGAGAAGGAAAATTGTTACAGTCTTACTTATTTGCGCTATTTTCAAGCTCGTTTTTGGTAATGCTGTGAAGCATTTTCGACCGGATGTATTTGAAAACGTGTTTAGTTTGGATAAGCAGTTTATTTAAAATGAATCTATGAATTTGGATTGCAATGCGACATTATCTTTCTAAGACGAAGACTAAAGAAGAAAATAATTTTTCAACGAACTGTTTAGTTGCTTTTCAAAATATTCATTTTTAATATGTATACGGGTCATTTCACTCGAAATCGGACAGATTTACAACTTTAGATTTTTTATTTCCTTTTTTTTGACAGTTTTTAGTACCCACCGGCAAAATTTGAGATTTTTTTGATAGCCCATTCAAAGATATCGAATTTTCAAAAAAATCGCTGTTTTTATGGCTGTTTACTCATAACTTCTTTAATAATGGTCCAAACTGAAACTTCTTTTTTCAAAATTTTCGTTTTTTATGTAGGCAATTCTATTTAAGAGGAGCAAATGAAAGGGGGGGGGGGCTCTGGAAACTCGCCCCAGTCTATTTTTCCCGTTTCTATATAGTATTAGGACCCACGTGACCCATTTTGTTTGTTGAAACACCCCTTGGGAATTTTTTTATGACATGTTTAAGGTTTTTATTCATTTTTTAGATAAAAAAGAAAAAAAAAACGCATTTTGGCCGTAAATTTCGTCATAAGATTACAACATTCATTATACCGATGCCGATATTCCATAATGAATTATTTGAAATAAATCACCGAATTAAAAAATACAAAATGACTTAGCCAAAATTCCAAAACTAAATTATGTAATAGAAGTTATAACTTTATAATAAAATTTAGTGTAACAATCGCGTGGCTATTTTAAAATAAATTTAAAGCTATATTTTAATGATAGAAAGGTATCTTAGTCTATTCAAAATCACTAAAGAAAGGGTGCACAGTAACAAAAAGTGGTTTGAATAATGGTTAATAAAAATTTTTTTTCAAATTTTTAAAAATCCATAAAAAAATAGTAAATGTCCGAATCCCACTATTAACCGAGGCCTAAAATCTTCAGAATTGATAGAAATTTGTCATAAAAATTTTTCAAGAAAATCAAATGACACAAACAGTTTCGAAAATGCGATTAAAATTTTGAATTTCAAAAATCGCATAGAAAAACCCTTGGTAATTTTCTTAAATTTTTTTTTTATGAAAAGTACATGTAAAAAAGGAAACTTTTGAAAAAAAGTTTCAATTTGGACCATCATTAAAGAAGTTATGAGCAAACACCTATAAAAAAGCGATTTTCTTGGAAATTCGATATCTTCTGAATGAGTTATCAAAAAAATATCAAATTTTTCCAAGACGGGTTTTTTATGGTTACTAAAAAATGTCAAAATATAAAGGAAATCAAAAACCCAAAGTTGTAAATCTGTCCGATTTGGCGTGGAATGACCCATTCACTTGTGCATGAGTTAAACCTATTCTCGAAACATTTTCTCTATTATGAAGTTGATATCACAAAATCTTAGCTTTTAAGGCTTCAACAATTTCTTGAGGTGAAAATCGCTCTTCATTCATTTTTTGTTTGAGTTTCGAAAATACAAGGAAATCATTAGTTGATAAATCAATCTGTTGATATTAATTTGATGTTTTTTTTCTTCAAATAATCTATTGCCATGATGAAGGATGATGCGAGGTTCTTGCCTGTTTTTTCTATTTTCGTCGATGACTTTTAGCTAACAAATTCAAACTTTAGCTTCGGTTATATTACGCGGAATATAACGGGAACAGTTCTTCTTCATATTTAAATGTTTATGTAAATTCAAATGTTCTGCAGTTTTCAATATGCCTAAGAATGTCTCATTCTAATTTTGTACGGGCTTTTAATTGCATGCACTCAAATTTGCAACTGTCTCCATATATCCCCACTGTGGCTTATCGCAAAATTGCTAGAGTGAGTGATCAAATATAGGCGTGTGTAAAAAACGATGTTCATGGGCAAACAGCTTTCATCGATGATGTCTCAGTTACCTTAATCCCACAAGCTAATTCTCCCTCTCTATATTCTTATGTATATGCGGCATTCACTTCTATATTCATAGCTACAAATTTCAGCAAACTTATGTTCTTCAATCCGGAGAAATTTGATTCAGACACAAATATTCATTTTGATTAGAATTTCCTGAAATTATCTCTCTAGCTTGTCCTTTAACGTTTCCAAATTGATACAATTAGGTGCCCCGCCATTTTTTTGATTCTGAATTTCCATGACTTTGTGACCACTCAACTGATTTTATCTACTTCACTATTTTAATTCCAAACTTTAACGGTTTTTTTTTATTTATAAATATATTCATGACAATCTGAGGTCAATATTTTCTGTTAAATCACCAAAATAAAAATTTTGACTGAAGACTGGCAATTCAGTAGAACTTTGTATACGCTGCATTAAATTGAACTAGTTTCAGAATCTATGTTCGTATTTGAATGAATCTGTAAATTTGGCTGAACAAGAATAGAATGAAAAATTACAATTGTATTATAATTTATACTAAAATATTTATTTTTCTTATTATAAATATTTAAAATAAGATTTCTTATGTAAAGGAACTATTTATAAAATAAATTTTGGAGAACGTTACTTTGTGGTATTTATTCATGATTGATAGAAATAAAACAAACTATTTAAATAATTAATTTGAAAATGATTTATTTACACTGTCTCAATGTATTTTAGTGATATTGTTGTATACTTACTTTTGAGAGTGCAAATAATAAACTAATTGTTTTATTTTTCTGTACTTTTTACATTAATATTCTTAATTAATAAGAGGATGCGATTAAAAAATGCCGCGCTTTATGATAGTCTGCTATAAAATCGCCAGAAGGCAAAAGCATTCAGATCCCACTCCTAAAGGTTGGATATGCTGTGTTTCACATGGAATTTTCTTCTCTAGAAATATTAAAAAAAGAGGTGTGTATAAATAGGACCCCGTTAAGGCAGCATTGCGGAAATTAATCGGAACTGCTTCATTTTTATGTTATTGAACGAATCAATTACCCGCGATTCTTCGGAAATACCGTTCCGCGCTATAAAAAGGTTTTAATCCAATTAAACTGTTAATGCACTTTTTCCTCCTTTCACGCATCAGGTGAAACAAGCGGAGATGATACGTATTCAAATATAAATCATTTCTCACGTACCAGACTTACTTTTAAATTGGTTGTGGCACAGACTACCAGAATTCAAAACATGTCCTCTACTCGGATGTGATCTCGCAGATCCGAATCAACTAGCGATTTAAATAAATTACACTAATGGCCGTTTAAAGTTGCATTTCACACGACTTTAAACACAGAAACGAAAAGGAAAAATCACTGATGAATTATGGAAAAGTTTAAAAGGAAATCCAAAAGTAGCAATTTGTCATCCTGTCGAAGTTAATAGAATGCAGTTGATGTGGGATTTACTTATAATTTTAACAACCATATGAGGGGTTGTAAGCGTCATAAAAAAAGAAAGAAACAAGAATAAAAAACATGAAGTGTTTTTAGTTTAAAGTTACAGGGAGGGTACGTAATGTAAGCAGACATCCGAAGATAAACCACTCGTGGAAGACCACGGAATGCTTTTGACTAATCTAATAATTTTGATAACTCGACAAGTTTTTTGCTTAAAAATATATCATTAAGATAACCCCTAGTTTAAAAGCTGGTAAAGGGGTATAATCGCTTTACGTATTAGACTTATAGTCCCATTTATGTTTTTATTTTCGTTAAATTCCATTTTCATTATAAGTTAGAAGCAAATATCTACGAATCATTTTTTATATTTTTTTAACAATGTAATAATTTCAAATAAAAAAATCTGAAGTGGTCTCCACTCGACTTTCCGAACCCACTAAATTAATGTAATGGTCGAATATTTATAAAGTGATTACGTAAATTAGTTTATCCTTCTACATATAGTAAAATATAAAATTGTTAAAATCTCGGTTAATTTTAAAGATGTATGAATGAAATAAAAAGCGTTATTCTCGAATTAAAGCAGAATTTTCTATAAAAGAAAAAATCACGAATGCATAAAAATAAAAGATAATGCAAGTAACCTTTCCACAAAATAACTAGCGATCACACATATTTATAACTGTTTTTGATAACTTGATCGGTTTAGAAAATAGGTGAACACAAAATTCGTAAATGAAATATGATGCGTACTTTGAAATCATCCGCGAACTTTTACCTTTACCCTATAAATTGTTATAAACAAATTAAAGGTTTCAACTAACTAATTACTTTCTCTGCAACTAAGCCATATTTGCATACTTTGCAAATGTTTATACAAACAAATTTGTTTATTAATGAATAGTGGTAATCTATGCAGCATTTGGGTCTACATTCCCCTTGCAATCGAACGTCACCATATTAGTCCTGCCCAAAAAATTTAATTTTGTATTTGTTTATTTAAACTTACAGAAAACAACCTTATAAATAAATAGAATAAATTAACGTAGGAATATCGTATTAATATGATAATTTGGAATATGGAAAATTTTGAGGTCTAGTTTAGTTTGATCTAATAGATTTAAAATCAAAATAGTAGATCCTTCTGGCCTAACCACTCCATAATACGTCGCCTAGGTTTAAAATTAAAGTTGTACTTTATTGCAAGATGAGTATGTAAGTATAAAATGTGGATAGGTATATAATTTATTTAAAAAGTTTCAAAATTATGAAATGTTAAACAAAAATTTGTTATTAGAAATATAGTAGGTACAGGAAAAATGTCATTTCAGTTAATAAATTGGAACAACTTGAATTTTTTGTTAGAGATTAGTAGGCGCCCCTTTAACATTTTGAGAAGGGTTTTTATTCGACAATTTGGTTTTAGGCTGATTTTATATCCTCTAGATCAGTGATTCCCAAAGTTGGCGATACCACTCCACGGGGGCGCTGGAATGATTCAGGGGGGGGGGGCGATAGTAGTCTTGGGTGCATATTGATGGTTAATAGGTAAAAGGTTGTAATCCTCAACTTGAGAAAAACCATTTTAACACATCTTACGAAAGATTCTTGCGCCACTGCTTCGACAGGGAAAATGTTGTAAGCTTCCCATGAAGGAAAAAACTCTTTATTTTCATTATCAATTTATTAAAATCAATTTTGCCTATCGCAAGAAAAAGATTAAAAATGCAGAAAAGAAGCTTTTAACATTTTGAAATTTGTGGGTTACAACCTTTTATTTTTCATTTGTCGATATAACTCTTTGTTTGTATGCTTTATGGCTTAAAGAATGTAGATTTTTAGGGTGCACTGAATATTTATTCTTTTCACACACTACTGTTTAAGTATTGTGATAAAAATCGACTTCGAAATTTTGATTGATTTTAATGATATTAACATTTATTATGAAAAATGACATTTTTCTATTTGCAGTTTTATTGCGAAGATAAAGCTTTTTGTTTCATTCATTTATCTTCAAAATTAACCAAGATATTATCAATTTTATATTTTGACGTCTTTACTTTACTAAAACATACATTCATTAAATGATAATTAAAGATCAACTAATTTACATTACGACCAAATAAATATTTTACCATTTCTTTAATACAAAGAGTGCGGAAAGTCGAATGGAGCTCGCTCCACATTTTTTTTCAATTTTCCAATTTTTTCAACTATTAATATTTTATTTTTCGGATTTTTCACATTTTTAGATTTTCAAGTTTTCTACTGTGGGAGTGGGGGGAAAGAAACACACTCGACATTTCTTTAATGAAGAGAAGAACAATAACCGTTTAAACTCATTTTCATTTTGTTTAGGGGATATTTTTTTATAGTGTAGAGGACAATTTGAAGGTAATTAAATATTTCTCACCTCAGATTCAAAATCAGCGTTGAAAAATACAAAGAAATGCATATATTGACAACTTTTATTTTTTTGTGGGGCTGTGTGATTTTAAGTGATGAATCTGGAAACTACTTATATAAAAATATAGTGATAACTAAGAAACATCAAAAGATCTGAATTATGTTTTAGGTGTGGAATTTTGCTAATGAGATGCAGAAAGTTTATTATAATAAACGAGCATTTCTATATATAAATCTCATAAATAATATTCATATTTTACAATTCTGGAGCCAGTCCAATAATTGAAGACAGTTGGATGTCACCAGTCATAACGGCTATTTATGATTCTACAAAAATAGCAATGAGAACTTTATCTTTTCATTACCCGAATATAAACAATTTTTAAGCAACAATGTAAATTAAATAATTCAGATATAAATTTAGAATAAAAAGAATTTTATTATATTATATATTTTAATTTAATTTTATTGGCATGAGTTAAATACTTGTATTCTAATTTGCAATCATAATATACTCATTATGAAACCCAAAAAATTGATCAATTCCTCTTCCGCACTGGATATCTCCTCATTCCAGTATTATTCAAATTTTCTGTGCTTGAATTTTTTTGATTCTTACTGTTATTTTGAAATTCCTTATTTTCCTCATCTTCTTCTTCAATATTAATTAAAAAGTTATGAAAAAAGTTTCAAACTAAAGTTGTTCCATATATTTTCTGAACATTAAAAAAAATCGAAAATCGCACCAATGGCTGCCGAGATATGAAAAAACACCCTTATCTCGAAACGCTCAGGGAATTTTTGTAAGATTTTCGCGATTCGAGGCTTTGTGGGGGTCCCTCTAGCTGCCCTCAAAAATTTAGCCTTCCTAAAAATCTTATATATAAAAATTGATGTGTGTATGTTTGTATGTTTGTTCGTATTTTATGCGCAGCCAAACTATTCATCCGATTGTTATGGGATTTTTTGCTACGTCTTCAGGAGTTTCACGGGAAGGACATAGGCTATAAAATATTCCGCGCCCCTCTCCCTAAAGGGATAAAATCAGGGAAACTTCACTCGCAAAGTATTTTTTTAATTTACCACAGTTGGAAAATTGACGGAAACATAAACTATGACATAACCTATCACCTGTTTGAAGTATCTGTCTGTTGTGCAAACTGTCAAGGGCGCGGAAATGAAAAAAATCGCAAAATAGCGTAAAATTTAAAAAATAAAAAAAAATAAAAAACTTAAGAATTCGAGAAAAGTGGAAAAATCTTAATATTCTCAAGAAATCAAAAAAAAAGCGAAAAATTTAAAAAAAAATCTTAAGAAATCGAAAGAATTTAAAAAAGTTTTTAATAAATGAAAAATGATAAAAGTGAAATGACAAAAGTGTAAACGTGAAAAGTGAGAATGTGAATATGAAATGTCAAAAGTGAGAAAGTGGAAGAGAAAAGTGAAAGTGAAATGTCAAAAATGTAAATGACGAAAGTGTAAATGTAAAATGTGGGAAAGCGAAAGTAAAATGTGTAAATGTCAAAAGTGAAATTGTCAAAACTGATTGTAGTTTAAGGTTTTCATATTGTTTTCATAGCCACCTAAACATTTCATTACCATCTTATCTATCTTCTCGGGACGGGACGGGCATGGACGGGACGGGACAGGACGGGATGGGACTGGTTGATTTTTCTAGTTTCCTTCAATGTCCTTTTTTCTGAGTCGCTAGTTTTGTAAATAAAAAGTACTTTTTGAGCCAGATTCACATATACAAGTTAAATATATTATCTTTTGCTTAGTTATTAAATTAATAAAGTAATTTTTATTTTGCTTTAATTATTTGTACTTACGAATATGGTTTTGAACCTGGGACTAAATAATAAAACAAAGGAAGTACGTTTATTTCCCCTAGTTCTAACCGCAATATAAATTACAAACTAAAAGATTTTAAATTAAATTGGTATTTAGGGGAAACTGGGGCTAATTTACACAAGGGCATGTTTTCCCATTTTTGATTAATTAGAGCCCTGAGCTACGTATCGCGTTGGAATTTTTTTGTAATTAAATACCATTAAAACGAATATCCACATGAAATTTGAAGCAACACTGTGTTTGTTAACAGCAAAAAAAAGTTTTTGTACATTTTCTTGGCATGAAAGTATCCAAATTCGCGATTTTAAAATTTTTAATGTATGTGTGCTTGAACATGGCAAACTAGATATTTATTTTTAAATGGAGTAAAAATTTATTGAGCCCTTAAGTACATTATGGCATATCTAGATTAATTTAAAATTCATTCATTTCAATTTTTAAAACAATAATTTACGAAAACTAAAATGGGGAAGTTTTACCTTTTTTTGGGCCAGTTTTTCAGTGTGAAAACTTGCACAAAATGGAGTTTTTCATTTATTTATGTAAATTTAATAATAAGCTTAATATGTTTATGTTTATTAACTGTCTATCTGATTAGAGCTAAGTGAAAAAAAAATTATTTATTTCTCTGCAAAACAAAATATTATTATCCAGAGTTTAGGGAACAAAGTTTCTTTACGTTTGTCACATGTTGCAATGGTTAAAATAAAAATTAATTAAAACAAAAAATTAAATTTTTTCCCATCTAAATAACTCCGGAAAACTTGCCCCATAGCCTGAGAGAACTTGCCCCATATGCGTGGAAAATTTTCCCAAAATTAACGTTCTAGAAAATGTTGTTTTATTCATTGTAGTAATTCCAATTATATTATGTTATGTTCACAAAGTTTACTCATTTACGCACCAAATGTCGCGGCGCTATTTTTTTAAACCTACATAACAATGCTAGAGAGAGCAAAAGACCCAAACTGTGAAAATATGCCCCGGTCTCCCCTACTTATAGAAAAATTTAGAAAAATTTGTCTGCTCTGCAAAACCCAAATCTGCAAATGTAGGCGAGTACAGTTTTACAGAAAAAAATTAGATAAGTGCCAACTGGGACTGCCAAGGAAGTATAGATGAACTAGAAAAATTATAAGTTACATACGAGCATAAGGCGTGAAGTTACATAAGTGAAAGAAGGTAAAGAACCGAAAAGTACAATGCTGTCCCACTGAAAAAACGGTACATCTCTGTTAAAAATCAAATCAATTTTTATAAAAACAACAAAATTTTAATTGTTTAAATATGCATTCATCTTTCTCCAATTTCCAACTTATTTCGATTGGCGGTTGTATTCGTTCCTAAGCCATCAATAAAAGCACACCATTATTTCTAAGTTGCACGAACTTTACGTTTTTCATTTAAATATAAAAAAAATTTTAAAATTTTATCTATGAAAACATATTTCCTTCAAACAATTGCTTCGTGCTTCTTTTCGTGATCTGAATTGGAATGAAACATAAGAAACACTGGATATCCAAAATTTTTATTTTCCTATGATATCAAATTTTATGCCTAAGGAAGAAATATTGTGCTGAATCCTAGAATTTATTTTGTACACAACTAAAAAATTTCCTTAAAATTTACATAAAAAAGTAAAAGTTTCCGAACACTTTCTGGATCTTTTTTTATAAATTTGTACACGGATTCGTACCATCAAAATATGATGTCTTGGAATGTTTAAATCCCATGCTCAATAAAGTGCCTTGGGCGAATTTCTAATCTTCACCCTTTTTTCTATTTCATTCATCTCTTATTTTCTTGTGCGCCCATCATATCAAAATTGGTATTATGTTCAGGTATAAGTTCTCATTATTTAGTCGACTTGAATTTTTCCCATTGTACCTGATTACTCTATTTACTAGCGCATAAAGGAATATAAGCCCTATGCTAAATTTAATTTTTAAAATTATTTTAAATTTTAAATTATAGCAATAGAACCGAAAAAAGTTTTTTTCGCACGCCCCTATGCAGGTTTTGAAAAAAAAAAAACGATTCAAGCGTGATAATTGGCAGATATTTTGATATCACAAAAAGTATAATGGGATGGTATGATGAATATGTCTCCACTTCAAGAGGTATCTCGCATTCCACAATTCGCAAGCCCATTAGATCGACTCGTTTCTTGTTTCCTCTTTTTTATTACTCATATTATATTCTTTCAGCGGTCTCTTATTTGAGTGTTTCAAATTGTCTAAATGTCGAATTAAATGTTTGCAAAATTAAATGCTTTTTATAAAAAGAAATGTAATTACTTTCCAAGAGAAGAATCGTATTTTAATGACCTATTTAAACGCAAAGAATTGCTATAGTTTCGGATTATTATTTTTTCCTTGATTCGAGGCATGATGTAACTTTAATAATTTTAATCAACGAAACTGACTTAATAGGTTTTTAATTAAAAAGTAAGGGGGCTGTAAAGGGGTTTGTTGTAACCCAAGGCATGTTCATTTCACCGCCGCACTGCATTTTTAATGTGTATTAATTTACTCATTACGTGTCACTCGATGGTTGGAATTTAATTCACATTTTTTTGTTTCTTAGAGAACATTCAGGGAATATCAATCCGTTTAGAAATTTATTGCGGCGTAAAAAATGTAGGTCGAATTATGTCTGCAGGAATCTTTCTATTTTCAATAATTACAAGTATTATTTATAGGTGAGAAAGCAAAAAAAAATCTCCCGCAATGAATCATCTTAAATTCATAAATTTTCATCCAGAGTAAGTGCCAGGGGGGATTATAAAGAAATCCCCTTTTAATGTTAAATTGCAATCCGGAAAATCCTTTTGCTATACACATAGTTTTTAAGTGCTTAGATGATTACCACGAGCTCCAAAACACACATACATACAACCGTGCTAATGATAGTTTTGCTACAAATCCTCTTATAAGCTATTACACAAGCCCAGCAAACGAAGATTTATTCTAGAGGTTTCTTGTACAAAATTATGATTTTTTGAAGTCTCAAAATTTAATAAAATAAATATATTATATTGTAAAATATTGCCAAATCTTTCAAAATTATACAAAACTATTTGTAAATTTTATAAAATGCCGAGATTTGTTTTCTGTAGTGAGCAAAAATATTCAATTAATCCATCTGTTTACAATAATTACATAGTATAATTGTAATATGTATAGAGGGTGGTAAGCAATAATATTGTTAAAGTTCTTAGATTTGCCGCCATCTTTATTCATAATAATGGCGAAAAAAGTATAAAATAAATGGCAAAAGTTGAATGTTGGATGTAATTCTGCATTCAAAAAAGGCACAAGGAAATCAATTCTTGTAAGTGAAAGAACTTAACATAACTAAACTAACTAACTACATTGGTCGCTTTTATCGATTTCAGGGGGAAGGGGGATGCTCAAAGACCTATCGTGGAAGGGCTCCTTTTTATCTTCTTGGCCGTATGAAATTTTGGAAGGCTTTTTCTTCTTCTGGTTGATTCTTCTTTTCTAGGATCTTGTTGTTGGCTGTCGTCGAGCGCTCGATGTGATCCTGCATCTCGAGCTGGTTGCTTAGCGCTGTCCCAAGACGATCCTGTGATGAGCCACACCTCTCGTCTCTAGACTACATATATTCGTGAGGTACCCCTCACATTGGACTCATTGGCTTCTGACCATAGGACCATTGTGCTTGAGATACCGCCAGAACTATTCTCCAATGAGTTGATAGAGAGCTTGCTCCCATCTCGAAGCAGTGGATACATATCGAAGAGACCTCTTATTGCTATGCTTCTTCTTTCGTGGATGTGAGTCGTCCATATGAATCTGTAGTTAAAATAAATACCCCAGTATCGCATATACCTAGCCTTGTGTAATGAAACGATATATGTGTTACCGTATCAACTCGTTGAAGATCAGAAGTTCCGTTTTCTTGTGATTGATCTGGATTTTCCATTTTTGGAAGTAACTGCTCAGATTCTTAAGTTCGAGCTGCAGCACCTCCTAGTTGCTGCTCCAAGTACATCCTACTGCTTCAGTATCATCCTCATATTGGAGCACCATCGAATTGGTGCTTTTATATTTCACCTTAGGGAGGTAGTAGACTAAACAAATTTTTATACACACTTCAAAATCACCTAATTTATCATAACTTCTTTTAGCACATACCCCAACATATATTTAAGAGCTACTTTCTCAAGAACAGTGACTAAGGAACAAATTGACTCATATTTGCGTGGGATCCTGTAAAACATAAATAAATGAACAAAAAACTACAAATTCTATATACATATAGCAAAAATTCATCTAAGTTACACAGTAAATTGTTGAAGACTTCTTCACAATTGCTGCTTCATGAATGAGGCGAAGACAATTTGTTCGCCATTAGGCTTTTGAAGAAATGGGTCAAGGCCTCTCAAGATGGATTTATAAATCTTCCACCTGTTTGTCTTAGTTGTTCGAAAAAATATTATAATGGATCTTGATTGAATTTATCTAGTTACTATACTGATAAATCCAGCAACTTTCTTTTTAATAATAATATCAACTAGAAGCACAGAAGACGTTTTTCTGCACAAATTTTAATTAATTTTTTGTTTGAAGTTTGGTACTACACCAAACTTCAGACCAATGAAATGATCTTAAAACACAACCTATGTAGATATTTCAACTTCATTGTTGATTTAATGTCGAAGGGCGGTGAGAAATCTTAACGCGAAATTTAAAAATATATAATTGAATTTTCCGAATATTTCAATGTTCCGAGCAACTTTTTCAATTTTTCTTTTGCTAAAAGCCTTCCCTTTTTAAATTTGTATATAAAATCTAAATGTTGTTATGTGCGCGCGCTTCCGTGGACTCTGTTATCTTATGGTATTTTTGAATTCTGATAGAAGATTCAGGAAGAACATCTAAAACTAATAGAAGCAGTTCCTTTGTCGCATTTTTGTAGCTCTTAAGGAACTCTCGAAAATGGGGACCAAAGTGTGATTTTTTTAAAATTTTGTGCCATTACTATCTGTTTTGTCAAATAAGTAATAAAGTTGAAATGGTTGAATTGAATTGAAACTTATGTTACATGTCAATTAACAATTAGGTCGGTTATGAGGCTTGTTGTTGTATGCCAACCTATAAAAATAAAATTTTGCACCATTTTTTTTTTAAATAAAAAATCATCCAAATTTCCGACTTTTCGGGTGGATTTAAAAAAAATTTCTTTCATACAAACCTTGCCGCTAAAGCTTCTTAAATTAATAAAACTTCATGTTTATCTTTACGTGCACTTTAGTATGAAAACGTTACGTCGCTCGCTTATTGTGACTCACTTCTGAGGATGGCACATGCGATTGCGCCGAAACGTCAAGCGGACGAATTAACCACTTCTACTCGGGATAACCCAGAAACACCGATGATTATTAATACTACCCGTGAATATATATATATATATATAGAATAATAATAACCACTGATTGAAATATGCATTAATTATTTATTAATAACAATCGCCGTGAATTAATTACAGGAAATTACTTGCTTTAAGAAACAATTGAATTAATAAGCCATGTTTCCATTACACTACCGCCACAAACACATCAGAATTTACCATAGATTTATTTACTTATTACGATTAATTAGTTTTAATTAAGAACTCTAACGGAAGAAAATTGTATGTATTGTACAGAGATGAAGTGATATGTCCAATGTGAATTTATGTAAACCTATAAGCCGAAAAATGTTAAAATGTCGCTATTAATTTAATATAATGAAATACAATTAAGGCGCGCAAGGATGCCTTTTTGTGTTTGGGAATTCTTCAAATCTGTTGTTATAATTAGGGCTAACAATGTTAACCTCCCGCTTTCTGTGAATTATAACCGGAGAAAAAAACCAATGGGAATAGATAAATGTTGGAATTTTCGATATGTGGTAAGCTTTTATGTAAAATGAGGAGCCGCATATCTAAATTCGTTTAAATTAGTCGGCGACATAGTTCTAGTTGTTTTAATAAAAATGAACATTCATTAGGAATTTCAGTGGCGAGAGCTATTTAGGAAAAGAAAAAACTACGGTACAAAGATTCTTGGAGCTTGGGAAACGATGATTTAAGCAGGATCAACTCAGGAATTTGATTATATTTTTATTGTAGAAACTATTATTCTATTTGTAGTTATAATCGTTTTATGGGGTGTCTTTCATCTTGCGAACAGTTCCAAATTTCAATTATAACAAAATTGTAATTTTTTAACTAATCACTCATCTCCCTGAAGAAGCCATTGTGTGTACGTCTGCTTTTACAAATGAAGGTTTTAAATTTTCAACAAGCATCGGCCTCCTCCATAACATTAACTATCTTAATTAGGTTAATTAATGTGGACTCAAAATATAAATGGACTTTTATCCTATAACTACAAAAAAATCTACTGCAAAAAGCATAAGCCATGTTACGTATTGATCTCACCTATTTTTTCTAGGTTAAAAGAGTTAAATGAATATATTTTATAGACGTAATAAATCCAGCGTTTTAAAATTGCAATTATTGGAAGGTAAAAAATTATATTAAATATAAATAAAATGAAAAATTGTTTACATTGCTTTGATTTTAACAATTTCCCTCCACTTCAAATGTTGTTTACAAACAAAATAAAACGCTTGTTTACATACAGAAAATTTCATCGGTTATTTCCAGTTAATTGAAACAAGATTATCGAAACCGGTAACGGTTATTCGGTAAAATAGAAATATTTCGCAACAAAAGCTCTGTTTTAATTAATCTCAATTTTATACTTTTATAGTTAGTTTTATTCTTTGATAAACTATTAGAATTTATAAATATTGCGGCGGTTTGGGTACAGTTTAAATTGTCGTTACTTTTCAAAATCCACCTTCTGGTTACAATTACGCAAATACCTAACCATAAAATTTATTGCCCTTCCATCACCATAAATTTTTATAACACGACAAGAAGCAAACTCGCAATGTAACTTAACACAATAGAATCATTTCTGATTTACCAGATTTTTAGAAAGTAGCCATAAATTTAAAAACCACCATAAAATCTTGGCCAAATTTTTTTTTGTATCCCATGAAGTTCCTTTTCTAAAAAAATTAACAATTTCTCTTAAAAAAAAATCCGCAACATGCATCAAAACGGATCACCTTATTTCCTTTTGCTTATGTAATTTCCCTCCGAAAGTGATTGCTGCTATAAATTTGAGTCTCCTTTTACAACAACTCCCCAATTTCGTTTTATTTTATCTTGGGAATAAATAGAGTACCTTTCCGAACTGATTGAAAGAACATTATAGCACAATACAAAATGTAATTGATTTTAATTATCATGGGCACAGTAACATGCATAATTAATACAAGTTCTCTTGGTGGAATCCTGTATTACTCATCGACTCATCGTAAGATTTGATTGGATTCAATTTTATTATTCTAAAGCTACCCCTCTAAAAATTGATTTTCTTTTCTCTTCTACACAATATATTTTTAATAATAGAGCTTTGAATATAATATATGCGTTCATCAAGTACCACAGGGAAGATTAATAACTAAGGGGTGCATACACATTGACCTCATTTTTTTAATGGATAGGGTGCATTTAGAGTAACACACTCCATACAAAAAAATTTAAATTACTATTTATGTTTTGAAAAACTCGCAAATACAAATAAAATAAATTTCAAACAGATGGTGCGGTATGATAGGGGTAGGTGGAAATTTATTTTAATAAATTGTTAGCTGACAAAGGAAAATCAATGCAGGTTACAGGAGTAACTACCCCATGATAAAATTCGCATAATAAGATCGCACTTTGATTAATTTACCCCAGTAACATATAACGTGTCGACTTTTAATAATGTTGCAATAGCGTGAGTGTACAGACGCAATATAAATTATTGAAATATTAAAATATTTGAATTTACTTTTAATTTGTCCCGGACGGTTCTAGTGACAAATTCTAGGAATTTTACATCGAACAAACTGATTTGGAACGGATTAATTTGCTATAAACCGTAAACAAATTTCATTTGTATGTATCTTCGATGTTAAATTTCATTTAAATTTGCAATTCTTTTATTTTTTCGTATTTAATCAACTTTATTCATTATTTAACGCTTTACAAAAAATTTTTTAACTGATATAGAGTAAGGTCGAAACACGTATTAGCACATATCAAAACATTTCCATTTTTAATTTTTGCCTTTATATTAATTTCAATTTTAAAGTTTTTGTTTTTTACCCTTTTTTGATTTGATTTATGTGATGTGGAGTTTTTCAAAAATCCCATAATCTTGCTGAAAATTTTAGTTTCTCTGGGTAAATCAATTTATTGATTTTTAGTGCTCTTATAAAAATGCATTGTGTAAAGAATTTGGTGTTTCATGATTTTAAATTTTTAAATTATCGACCTTTTTATTTTCTAATTTCATTTTTTTGTGGGTAACAGGAAAAAATAAAGTGAGAAATAAAATTTCATTTCTAGATTGCCATCTTACATTAAAGCAAATACAACATTGTAAACAAATTTCGTGGCAATTTCGCCTTGGGAAGTAAATACACGCGTGGGGCTCATTATTTACCCCTCTGATATACAATTAATTTAAAAAACAATAAAGATATTTTTCCGGATAAAAATGTGCAATGTATGTGAGAAGTAAATATAAATCTGGGCATTATGAGATTGTGGCGGGGTGCGTTATACCCAAATTTTATAATCTTACCTCGAAACTCCGGCAATTTGAAAAACAGGTCAAATTTATATTTGCAAGGGATTAAGGAGGTTCGATGATTTTCATTTTAAAACTTTCGATTTTAATATGTTATTTATGAAGAAGAAACACGTCACTGGCCAAAATTTTATCACCAGTTTCCCGACGTTCCGCCGAATAAATGATATTCCATAATCAAAACATTTGAAACGCGAGTAGATACCATTACCTGTTCTCAATTTTTTTTTTTTTTTGAAGAAGTAGTAGAGGGGCACTCCATGCCAAAACCATACATATTTAGATGGCTCAAATTTGGTATGCAGTTTCTACCACAAAATACATTATAAACCAAATTTGAAGTCATTATCTCAAAAGCTGTAGCTTTAGCACGCATTTTATTCAAATTGGCCAATTTTTAAAAATTAAATTAATAATTTAAATTATTATTTAAAAAATTGATTTTTACTCGCGAAAGTTTATTGTTAATGTGGAAATCATTTTAAAGACACTAATCGATGGGAAATTTATCAAGGAATCGAATGTCGTCAACTTTTTTATAGATTACGACGCATGCGCAGGAGATTGTAAAAGCTGGTTTTTTTCAATAATTCATAGCTCAAAAACACCTTGCCAGATTTTCGCCAAATTTTTACTGAAGATAGCCAAACACTTATATTTTCAGATAGTGACAGGTAAAATTTGGGTTTTTGAGATTTTTTCATCGATTTCAGGCCAAATATGACAATAACTCAGGTTTTTCGTAATTCTTTTCCGTATTTTTTGCGCTTGTGTGCGCATGCGTAACAACGTACAACAAATCTGTGGTCAAATTCGAATTCGTCGAGAACTTTTCGGTCGACTATGTACTTTTAAAGTCTGCACTTCTAACATTTTTTAACTAAAAATATATTTTAAAAATTGTAAAATAGCGGAGAAATTTAAAAAATTAGATAATCTCAAAATATCGAAAAATGGTGGAAAAATTTAAAAAGATTGAGAATTCTCAAAAAAAATTAAAAAAGGTTTTTAATAACGGAAAATGTCCAAAGTAAAAAGTCAAAAGTGAAATTGTCAAAAGTATATATGTCAAAAGTGAACATGTCAAAAGTGTAAATCTCAAAAGTGTAAATGTTAAAAGTATAAATGTCAAAAGTGTAAATGTCAAAAGTGGTAATGTCAAGAGTGAAAATGTCAAAAGAGTACATTTCAAAAGTAAAATGTGAAAGATTTTGGAAAAGTCGAAATACACACGCACCCGCACGCAAAAGTACTCGAACACACGAGCGCGCGCACACACACACGCACACTTATTTAATAAGTAACATTAGTTATGACATATTGAACAAACGATAATTTCTATAATAATAAAAATAGACAATTATTATTTTAATTTATGGAAAGCATGTATATTTTGTAAATAAGTCATGTAATATCAACAAAAAATTAACAATAAAAATAAACGACGCTGAACTATCTTGTTTTTTGTTTAAAGAATGTAGTACATGTTCTCTTATTTTTTAGTTATGTACAATTAGAGCGTTAAAACTTATATTACTGAAATTAATTTAAATAGCACTTCAGTTAATATCTCTACAGTTGTGCATTCCCTTATATTTAGATATATCGAAAATTGTATTTGTTGTTAGAAACAAAATTAAAACTTAGACTTCAATGAATTTCTTTGATAAATAACTGGTTGAATGATTTCTGAATATACGAGTATAAAGATGACTTAATTTGAAATTTATACAAATTACTAGTAGTCTCTTGAATGAATGGGTCATAATGTGAATATTTTATTAAGTAGAAGGTAAAGGATCAAAAGTACCTGATCCATCTCATTATAAGTTGCAATTAGACACCCTATAATATAATGTTTTGACAATTCCATCAAAGAGTTTTTAAAATATCATGGGTAATGCTGTTAGAATTTATATAATTCAAAAATAGTTAAGCTGCTTTTGAGTTTATTTGATGGGGTTAATTCATTAGTAAAATTGAATGTAAACGAAGGGTACTTGTGATGCTTCCTTATTCAATTGAGATTTAATTTATGGATATGAGCAAGAGCATTAACTCTTGCATATCATTTCAGTTATGCAAACACATAAAATAGAAAATGACTTCTGACAATGTCAACAATTTGTTTTCACTAAACTTTGTATAAGAAGTATAAGAAGTAAAGGTCTTTCTAGTTTGTTTCTATAATATGTTAATTAACATAAATCATTATTAGAAAATTTATGGACTCAAAAAATACACGTACATTTGCAAAAAAAAAAACAAGAAATCTTACTAAAAAAAATTAATAATTTTTAAATACAGTTAACAGATAGAATGAGAATAAATACGTAAATTGTCATTATAGATAGAAGGAATTGTCAATTTAAGAATGTCGAAAAAGATTAATGGAAATATCTCTTCACTCAGTTTTATAACTTATACATTTTTATTATTATTTGATCAACTCTTTTAGCATTCTATTAGCTATTACCTAATATTTTTCAAAAAATTTAATAAGAACAAAAATACTACATTTCTTATCAGTTTACTTGTGTTTGACGCAACTAGTGTCAACTCCACTAGAGTCTTCGACGGGCGTAACTAGTTGCATCAAACACAAATAAAGTGATAAAAAGCATTGTAAATTTCTTCTTATTTAATTTTTAATATGAATTATTAGATAGCAGACTCTCTCTCTCACTCCATTTAGCGAACGCTTCTACGAAATCATTTTAATAGAGTCCATTTTCCACATTGCGAACATATTTTATATTACAAGACACACTAAAATTTCATCTGCTATATTTAAAGAAGCTTTCTGGGTTTTCGTAAATAACGGACCGCTTTATTTTATTTGCTTGGATTAATATTTTCTTTGTTTATTAAGACAACTGTCCCTTCTCTTAGGTTGTCTTGTCGAGTGTTCCACTCGTACCGTTGTTGGAGCGCATGCAAATAATCATATGTCCATTTCCAAAAATCTTACTTTTATTTTTGGCACTAATTTCCATCGTTGTGACATATTTATATTGCTACAGGACATACCAAACAATTTTAATTGCACGTCATATATATCGTCATCAAACAAAATCAAGTGAACCAACACAACTGCACTTCCGGTACGAAATTAGAACACTGAAATTTAAATCTCGCGCGTATTTAAATATTGACAGCAATGACGAAAAATATGCGGTTTTATTTTAAATTTGGCACTTCGAATTAATTGATATAAAAATTCTGAAATTATCTGTCAATTGGGAATTATTTAATTGTTTGGCGTTTCATGAATAGGGCGAAATATTACAAGCTGGCGACATTGCATGGATATGATGTCCAATTTACAAGAAACGGTATTAACAACACACGTAATTCTCACATATGGGCGGATTAAAACCCACACGAAACAATGGTGGTTAACCACCAACGTCGTTTTTACGTCAACGTGTGGTGCGGCTTGTTAAATAATCATCTTATTGGGCCTCATTTTTTTAAGGACGTCTTAGTGCAGAAACTTACCTTCACTTTTTAAAGAAGAATTGCCTAATTACATGGAAGATCTTCCTCCGGAAACTCGTCGTGGCATGTGGTTCCAGCAAGATGAGGCACCACCAAATTTTGGGAGACTAGTGACGGTGTTTCTTAATGCAAAAT
>JAODAH020049689.1:0-43503 GCA_027574865.2 Coproporus ventriculus | reverse complement strand
TTGATCATACCCAGGAACTGTCTGAGATGTTTCACGATGAGTGGCTGTTTGAACTGTCTGATTGTTTCTACCTTTTGTGGCAGTGGTCGAGTTCCTGAAGCAGTCACTAGATATCCAAGGAATTCCACTTCTTCTTTTCCAAACACGCACTTTGAGGGGTTTATGACTACGCCATGGCTTTTCAGGCGTTGGAAGCATGTTTGCAGTTGCTGAAGGTGTCTTGATTCTGATTCGGAAGCAACCAGAATATCATCTATGTAGGCGTAGCAGAAGTCTAGTCCTTGCAGCACTTCATCTATAAACCTTTGGAAAGTTTGAGCTGGGTTTCGCAACCCAAAAGTTATATACCTAAACTCGAACAGGCCGAACAGTAAACTTTGTATAACCATAATTATGCATTATAGCCAATAATTATACAACATGCCAAGAACTAAACTTGACCTAATACACAATATTTGACAATACAATTGAAATAATAATAATAATAAAAACAATAATTTTTAAAAAAAATTTCAAATAAAATAAACAGTTAAGTGTAATTAAATAATTCTGACTTATACTGGTCAATTTGATAATTTAGAACATTGATTTTATTATTTTTAATATGCTTATGTATTTCTAAAGCTTCTAACATATTTAGGTAAAATCCTTTTTCTCCTCTATGTAAAATTCTAAATTTGGAAAGAGGTGGTCTGAATCTTTAACATGGTTACTGAAATTTGAATCTTTTTTATTTCAGATCCATTAGGTTAAATAAAAGAAGATTCAAATTTCACTTTTGCGCGATTGATTTCTGAGACGCTAAAAAATACCGAAATACTCGTATACGAAAAAGACATAAGAATGATAACGTCGCTATACTAGTAGCAACGAAAAAACTGTACTTTGGAAAAAAATTGATGAGGGACGTAGAAATTAAAAGCGGGGTCCGTCAAAGCTACATACTCTCGTCGTTATTATTCAATCTGTATGCGGAACTTATATGTAACAAAACTTTGGTATATATCAATGATGGCTTGATAATCAACGGAATAATTCTAAATAACATCAGCTATCTCGAGGACAAACTAATTATGACAAACTCAAAGTGACCCCCCACAATCCTTATGGGAAATTGCCCTCGGTCGATATTTCTAAAACTCTGTGAAAATATTTTACTCAAGTTTCTGATTAAACGTCTCCATGGGCCCGAAGTTAGCTTATGGGTAGTTTTGGCGGAATTCGCAGTGACAACATGAAAAAAATTTTTTGATTTTTGAAGTATTTCATGTTTTCCGGCCAAATTAAGTATTTTCGCAAAAACGTTTAAGAAGACAAAAGTAAAGATTGAAAAGTTTCTGAACTTTCTTGTCCAATGACTTTTTTACCATGGTGTATCGTTTCGCCACTAGAGCGCGTAAACTGAAAAATGTATAACTAAGGGTTAAAAATCCCTTCCTTAAAAAGATTATTTATTTGAAAAATAAAAATTTTACAATGGCAAGTGATATTGATAACTAACTTTACAATATTGGATACAAGTATTTATAAAGGTTTATTGCTGATGGTGTTGATATGTTATAAGCTGATTGGGCGTTGCCTGTACTCTCATATATCATACTGTTATCTATCTGCGCTCAAAAGTTCTGTTGGATTAAGCCGCCTTTCTATATCCGGGTAAAGTATGCCCATATAAGTATGGACGTTTTCACTTCATTAGGTGATTATTGCTGTTACTAATTTTTACCACACTTAATCGCAAACCACTCTAAATCTGTATACCTACTAATCGGTCTACCCTTATAGAAAATCTTTAAACCCATTATAAAAGTTTGCCTGGAATTACAAAGACCCTATTTTATTTTACTCGGTGCAGACGTTTTACAGCAGGCTGCAATTAAGAGTTGTAAAAATGATAATCAATTTTTGGCACGGAATCGTTCTTATATGTTTGGTCGGACTGTAAGAGGATCCGATCACCAAACCTATGAACCTAGTTCCAAAAAGAAATGAGTTAAAATGCAGGAAAAAATATATTTGCAAGGGATTAAATAAATATACGCTAACAAAAAGAAGTAGTTTTGATGTACGTAATGAGCAGATTAAAAAAACATATGTATTAAAGTTTTCACAATTTATTTATAACATACAACAATTGTTTCGTTGCACACTTTTTTGAGTCTAATTCTTTGATACAGAATGGATAGATTGGAAAAGCTAATAGAAAATTGCGCTGAAGATATGAGAATGTTTATGAAGTTCATATCAAAAATGCTAGATGAAATTAACTTATGTTCTACATATCAAACCAGCTCAATGGAACTCCAACGGATTGTCAACTCATGATGTAGAGTTGTCACAAATTCCTCAAGCATCATAATATTGATATTATGTTAATATCGGAGACACATTTCACTACTAAAAGCTATATACTTGCGACTGTTTTAACTGGCAAGTCAATGCACTGGCAAAGTGATAGGAATAAAATTCCAGGTTTAATTGACTTTTGTGTAACTAACGGTATACCCTCAGGACATCTGATCACTATGGACCACAAGAACGTCGAAAGAAGTAACATTTGTAAAATCTTCAATAACAAAACTGATTGGGGCTTATTCACGAAATCAGTAGTAGAAAATATAAATTTGAATATTACCTTTAAAACGCCAGACGAAACTGATAATTTTACAAAAGCTATATAACAGGCAGCCTATGACTACCCCAACACTAGAAGATAAAACTAAGTTCAATAATGCAACATGTGATTCAAAATAATTAATTGCATTAAATAACAATGTGGCTAATAAAAACTATTTAAAAGAACTATCCCCATTCAGTGCGACCTATTATTTGTTATGAACAGCAAATATCTCGCCAATAAAAAAACGTGTTGAAAGCTGGGCTAGAAATGACAAGGAAACCTTTGTAAGATACCTAATAAACATATTCCAGCCCTTTCCAGTTGATGGAAACCATCAAGAATATGATAAGTTAATCAAATTCTTCGAATCCCTACTCACTCTGTAAAAACTAATAACATTCCAAGAACTAAATACCGCAATAAAATTGAAAGAATATGCAAAAATATTTCCTGGTTATGACCTAATAACAGGAACGATCACAAAACAATTGCTAAATAAAGCTAAGAGCTATTTACTTTACATCTATAATGCGATATTAAAAACAGGACACTTTCCTTCTCAATGGAATGATGCTAAAATGATTATGATTCGGAAAACTGAAAAGGCAAATAAGGCAACGAACACTTACAGCTTTCTTCTTGTAATTCTTCCGATACAGTCCAAGTTATTCGAAAAGCTGTTTGTTAAGATATTGATACTCGTATTTGGTGAAGCAAATATTATACCAGCACAATAATTCGGCTTTCGGAATGGGTATTCAACAATTGAGCAAGTTCACTGTGTGGCGCAATTTGTTAAAAACAGCTTGAAAAATAAAACATTCTACTCAACTGCCTTTCTGGACATACCTCAAGCGTTGGATAAGACCTAGCACCTAGGATTATTATTTAAAATAAAGCGAGACCTGTCCTATCCACACTACCGAATATTGAAATCATATTTAATAGATCGATATTTTATGGTCAAATTTGGGAAGGAGTTAACTGATTTCTTTCCGATAAAATCTGTTGACATACATACAGATTCCAACACAAAAATATGAAACGTAGCTTCCCACTATCTGCTAATATTACTAAATAAGTTACAATTCTTGATGGTTAAATGGAGAATATAATCAAACGAATGTACGTCAGTACATTTAACATTCACTTTGAATTACCTGCCCTCAGTCTATCTAAACCAACAACTGATCCCGCAAGCTGAGGAAGTAAAATATCTTAGGGTTCACTTGGACAGAAGGCTAACATAACAGAAATACATCTTTACAAAGTACATGCAACTATGCATTCAATTAACTAAATAAGACTGGATAATTGGGAGGCGATCCAAAATATCACTTGAGAATAAAATCCTAGTTTATAAACGCATCTTAGAACCTATCTGATAGTATGCGTTACAGCTGTGCGGTACGGCATCTACCTCTAACATAGAAATCCTACAACGTTTTCAATCTAAAGTTCTCAGTACAATCGCAAATGCCCTGTTGTATGTAACCAACGACCAACTACATCCAGACTTAAAAATCATCCTTGCAAAGAATGAACTTAAATGCGCTGGTGCGTGATACCTCAGAAGATTAGAAAATCATCCTAACAGCCTAGCATGCCGGTTGGCCGCGGTAGTTCACTAAATTATAGGAGAAAAAAATTTAAATATAAGTAATCATGCAATTATGTAAAGTATCGGTTTCAAATTATAGTCTTGGTATCTATATTTTCTTTCGATAATGTTGGTGTATCGATATCAGACTTTCGATAATATATCGATAACAAATATCGGATCAAAATGGGCATCGGAACGTCACAAACAATAATATATGAAGTCATATGATTTTCGATATTTCTCAACACTTTTAATACCAATAGGTATTAAAATCAACTAATATTAGGTATAACTTCCTTCTATGTATACTTTAAAAAAATAATAAAATGTTAACATTCTTAAAATATTTTATTTATTCAAATAGTGTTACAGTAAATTTTACACACTTCAATAAAAACAGTTAAAAATAAAAAGTAAAAGTAAAATTTAAAAATACAACATGTTATACACATTGATATATATATATATATAATAATTAGCAAATTGTTAAGTACATTAAAAAATGAAAACAAAGGAAGAGATGCCACATAGAGAAAAAAGAAGTAAAATTAAAATTAAAAATTGCAGTAGCCGTTTATATAATATAATCAACAATTCTGTATCAACTAACATATATATTCCATATTTTTACTATTTTATAAGAGTTTTTCTTTTACATATTTTTAAAGTACACATAGTAGATAGGTAACTATTGATATAACATAAAAAAAACTTATAAATGAAAGGGTAAAAATCTTAATTAAGTACATTATAGCAAATATAATATAAACTGGCAATACATGGCAAGTTTTCTTTATTATTATTAAAAATTTATATAAAAATAATAAGAGGGGCGGGGCGTAAAAGGTAAGTACTTCACAGAATAAAATTGTGCATATATCTTATTACTAAACATCTATATTACTCAAGTACACGGTACCGAGATTTTCTTTAAATTTGTGTTATTAGAAACAGAAATTCTTACAGCTTAATTAATTGTTCTGCCATACAATCCGTTATTTTTCAAAATTTCAAATCAAAACAGTAAAAATATAAAAGCAGGTACAAATATGAAAAATTTTCAAAGTTTTTATTAGTTTAAAGATATTGCATGGCTCCCGTATGCCCGAACCGTTATACTAAGAATAGCAGACTTTTCTAAGAGACAGAGCACCCAAGAAAGCTTACTATAAGTATCTTCTTTCTGCATATTCACAATTGGCGGAAAAAAATAGTTTTTCTTCTAAATTAAGCGGACGGTGGGTTGTATCTATAGAAAAGTGCTTTTATACACCATTATTATAACATATTTAGAGTTATTTTTTATACTTTTTTATACCATCCCAATCAGGTAACTATCGGTCAGTCCATCGTTTCCATTCAAGGCAGTTTTTAATATACATAATTATATATATATATATATATATATATATATATATATATATATATATATATATCTATATAGTTCATTTTTGATATGAAATTTATAATGATCATTAAAAATATGAAATGGCACAATAAATACCATTGCGTAATAATTTACAGAACAATTTTTACCCTTACACAAATCTTGTGGTTTTATCTTAATATCACAAACAATTTTTCCCTATGTAAATTATTACACAATTATTTTTTATTCAAATATAAATTTTTCCATTATCTTAAATTTATTTAAAGCTCTTTTACATAAGCATACAACTTGCTGGAGGAAATGGTGAAAATATGTTTGCAACCCTTCCTAATTAATAGAATACAGAAATATTGAAAAGTTGAATATGGCATTCTAACAAACACATTCTTATTATTCGACTTCTTCACGGCTTAGGAAATTAGGCCGGCATTACACTGTAAAACTTTTTTTTATAAAAAATCTTTTATGAAAGAACTTTTACGATAAATGTGATACTAAAATAGCTCTATTTTATAAAAGATATCTTTTCTAAAAGTTCTTTTATCATAGTTTGCATTTTCATCCAATATTTCGTAGCGTACACATGCCAGTGATGGATCTAGGGTGGCAGTGGAGTTTATAAAAATATCCCAAATGGCCAAGTCGAGGATTGAGTGTGGTCTGTGCCGGCTACTAAACTTTTGATATGTGAATATCAAGAAATAGATTATCTGTATGATGTTCGCCATACAGAGTATAAAAATAGAAATAGTAACTTTTGTATCTTCCGTGGCCAGTTCTTGGAGTAAATTCTGATGGATGTCCTTAAACTCACGCCTCGCAATCCATGGCCACAAACCTTTCTTCACATTGATATGTTTGTAAATATTTTTTGCTGGCATAGCCATTGTAATTGCAGCAGCCGCAAAACCTGAGGCAAATGGTAATAAAACGTCTTCCAGTTTTTGCTATTCAACAGTCTTAACACACAAGTGACACACTGTCTTGAAACAAACAAAAAATATTTTTATTTTATAAAATATTTTACAGTGTAATTTCAAATTTTGTGGCCATAAAGGATAGTTTATAAAAAATATTAAAAAAAAAGATTCAATCCAACTTTTATAAAAGAACTTTTATATCCTTTATAGTGCAAAGCTGGTCTTAGAAAAGTTATTTTATGATTGTCTATATAGAATTATAAGTTGATTAATTAAATTTAAATTAAAGATACTAGTCAGAGAGACTAGGAAAACAAAAATAATATAAAATTTAAAATATGTAACTAAAATTTGTACGATTTCTGACAATTTTTAAAATTTTCAATTATTTTAGCTTTGTTAAGCACAGTATCTTTATACAATAATTTTATAAATATTTCAATATTGGTGATTTAAAATCATTGACATTTAAATATTACAATATTTTGCCGTCTCTATCTTTTGCAGTTTTAATTTTATTTAATAAAAAAAGTAAAATAAAAATATAAATAATTGTTTAAAAATACTTAAACGACAAACCTTCCAGAAATTTAATAATATTATATTTGAATTTTTAAAACTATAAAAAGATGAGTTATATATAAAAATATTAATGCATTGCAAAATAAAATGACTTAATTTGATAAAAATAAAGCATTGATGTTCTTTTATATGTTTTTTTGGGCCTTCGGCAAGAATTAGTGCTTTTGTAGTACCAGAAACCCCCCCGAAACAACAGATTTACAAATCTAGGCTGCCAAAAATTAGAATATTAAATGATGATTTTCCAGATACACCTTGTGCTTCTGTTAATTTTTGTATTGGGATAGAAATTTAAAAAAGAATAAATATTAGTTAATAATGTTGAAATATGTCCAATTTGGCCTTAATAATTTTTATCAAATTGGAACTAATTATGTTTGCAAAGAAATGGTTTGGTCAACTAAATTGAAGAGATTAAACAAAGTTATTTAGAAGGAAAAAAGTTTCTGTTTATATATGAATTATAAATTTTCTTTTCTTAATAATTATATTCTTATAGTTAGTGTACTATTGTTTATATTTGAAACAAAAAATTTTCAATTTTTGTTGTAAATAAAAATTTTGTGAATTTTGTTTGCTTTGTATTCCATTAACTCGAACCAGATTTGATTTAATTTCATTAAAATGATTTTTATTTTGTCTTTAATAGAACGAATAAAAAAGATGATATAAACAATAAGTAAGAATCAAAGCTGAACGGATGAAAAGAATCTTTTGATCAATAATAAGCCTAAGAAAAAATGGTAAAATATATCATTCATATATAATTGGAAACTTCGAATAGAATTATTATAGTATATATTTAGTAAAATAGGAATGATGAATTAAAGCTATAGCATATATTTTTAAAGCAATTAGTGGAGCCGAGACACATGAAAGCAATTTTGCAATGATTTCTGGAAATATTCTTTGATAGTTTTCGTATAATAAAAAAAATTGTAATATGAATATAATAAAGATAAACTTCGACGCATATTAAAAATAATTTAAAGCACTTAAAAAGTGGTAATAAATTTGTTGACTTAGAAAAGTTATTTATAAACTTTCTTTGATATGCAATTGTTTCAACTTTAAAGTATTTACTTGAATAATAAGCATTTGCTTCAAATAGGAATAATTGTCATAAGATAAAGGTTTTGCTATGTCCTCAAGCTCATAGTTTGCATGTAAAAGAGTCATTATATTAACTAAAAATTAAACTAAATTAATTCTTAAATTTCAATGGTAACCACATTTTTCTTGTTAGGTAACTTAGTAAACATATTATTTCCTTAAATGTAGTAAAAAATATAAATGATTACAAAAAAAAAACAATCTGTAAACAATAAAAAGATTCTTTACATAGTGCCATGACTAGTTCTATCGCATTCTAGGTATTTCAATTAGTGTACATACAAAAACATGTACTGGTAACATTTAATTTTCAAAATTTACAAAATTAACAAAAAATATAAGGTTCATATATAGAAAATATTTCTTTTCTTAAAATTCCGAATTATAAAAATACGCAATTGGTATAGACTTAAAAACTAGATTTTAGGTAGCCACAGAAAGTTTTTTAATTATTAAGTCATAGCCCATTTAAGGTAACTCATGATAGATAGGGATAACTTCAGTAAAAATTATAAATTGTGCTTGATAAACAAATCTACTTTTATAGTTATTTTCTTTTCTAAAATATCATATTAAATTAAGTTCAAAAATGTAATTATAAATACAATAGATATCCTTTTTGAAAGAATATTATTATTACACAGAAAGGAGTAAGATACACATCATTAACAAATCACATAGAACATTTTATCACCTTGTTTTGTTTTGAAAAAAAGTACACTACCATTGCACTGATAAGATTTTTTTCAACATATAGTTTTGGTGCAATGGTGTGTCTCTAGTTATTACCTTAGAAAGGTAAACTGGCAACGAACATTTTTTCAATAAGTGGTGGAGCTGGCACTAAATCTTCTAGCTTTAAATAGAAGATTCTTTGTAGTCCCTGTACACTTAAGGAACGTAATTCTGGTAACTTTCCTAGAAGCCGACTGAAGTAATGTGCTTTGCGTTGGGCTTCTGCATTGTATGTGACGTGATCACGCAGTGATGATATTATCTTCATTTGAAGCTGTTCTACACGGCTCGGTTCCTTCAAGCCATGACGTTCTAAAATAAAAATATATACTATATTAATAATGCAATTCTATAAAGAATAAAAGAAAAACTTACAATTAGGAACTGCATATTTCCTAATTGTATGTTTATAAAAACTTTGAGTTAAGAAGGTAAGTCTAAATTTGCAAAAAATTGCAGTTATAAGTTTATATGCATATAGTATTTTTGCTTCAAATGTAAATATGGACTTTGAATACGTTTTTCTCTTTCAAAATGGTATTTTTTAAGAATGGCTGCTAAAATATCTCTAGTGTCTATATCGGATTTTTGCGTATTTTTTTATCTATATTTATTATATTTTGCCCTATATTGTGTTTTCTAGTGGGTAGGTCAACCACGTCCTCATCGATCTTTGTACAGTTTTTGGTAACTTTTCTTGATTCCATGAAAATTTTTATTTTTTCGCCTTAAGACCTATATATAGTTTACCCAATAGTTTTAGCTATCCATTTTAAAATACTTTTCGAGTTCATTAACAGTAGAGATTTTCTGCAATTTGTACTGAAATATTGTAGCACTTTCTATAAAATAAAATTTAAAAATTCACTTGAAAAAAGCAGAGGTTTTGAAAAGTGTTAAATATTAGATTTTATGTACGCGACTGAAATACAAAGAAAGTGCAAAAATGGCCATTTTTGAGGCTAGTGCGCTTGGCCAGATAAGTTCAAAGAAATTTGATTAGGGTGAAAATCTTCTTATTTTATGCAAATCTAAAGTTCTAGGGGGCGGGACATCGATCATCTGGAAAAATCGGTTTTTTTCAACCTACCCTAAAGTATATAATAGTATACATTTTATAGCTTTATACACTGAAGCAGCTAAGTTGACCGTTGGTTAAGTTAGTGAATTTTTGGTAAGTGCTCATCAGTATTCGTGTTGTAAAGCTTTATAAATATCAAAATCGGATTCAGAAAGTCAAATACATACATGTGATCCTGTGTACCCTGATCCATTCGTTTAAATTTTAAATTGTACGGTTGTTGGCCGAAAAATATTCTGTGAGTTATAGTATCTGAAATTCTTTCGCAATTACTCGCACTCGCAGAATACCTAATGACCTATTCAAAACAATGGTGAACTTTTTGCTTTTCTCGCCCTTTTACCGTATTACTTTTCAATGATAAATTTATATTGCCAATCATATCAACCACGACATTTTTATAATCGAAAATTCCGCTCTATTTTTTATTTAGAAATGAAATATACAAAAATCAGATCTAATCTTTGAAAGTTTTGTATTTGTCGCAGTATAGAAACATTACTAGAATAAGCTTTAATTTTGCATAATAAAGCGAAACGTCGGCAATTAATTAATTTTGATTGACTGTGTCCTGAAACCGGGATTAAAAAGAAGCAATTACTAGAATAAGTTTCATGGACTTACATTATATTTGATGTAGTATTTTTTCTCAAATGGGCTCAAAATTGAAAATGTAACATCGAAGGCCTTTTATTATGCATTTTATCAAGAAATTGTATTGACAATATTTTATCGCCTTCCTCTAAAGAACATATTCACGCCCAATTTATTTTTTATAAATAATTTTTTTGTTTTTTCAAACTGTTTTATATGTAAAAATTGCCCAAAAAATATATTTTTCATAAAAATTCATATTTGTAGGTCTTCTAATAAGCTGTAAAAACAAACCAGTTGAGAAAGCTTAAGAGTATTGCCAAAACGAACTCGAAAATAGAGCAAATAAGTAAGACGGCAACAATTTTCCTTCTCAATCCCTCCATTCTGCTAACATTTTAAATTACATTAAAATGAATACGGGATTCATTTTATTTTTATAGGTTTGCATATAACAACAAGCTTCATTACTGTGCTAATAGGTGGATGATTGATAACATAACTTGCATTGAAATATTTTAACTTCATTATTTTGGATAAAACAGAAATTAATTGCGCAAAATTTAAAAAAAAAGTCACATTTTGACACTAATTTTCGGGATGTTCCTCAATAGCTACCAAAATGCGACAAAGAAACTATCCCACACACACAGACATTTAGATTTCATATACTAACTTTTCAAGTTCGTGAAAAAATATCATAAAGCAAATTTTCCTGAAATTGTGCTCATATAATTTCTAAAAATTTTGAAATTTTTAAGATACGAACTGTACTATTTTGTTCTAGATTGCGCAAATAAACTATAAGAGCGTTTAAGAAAATTTCTGAAACTTCATATTATTTGCATTTTGAAAATTTTTTGAAGAATATTTTTAGCGTATAAGATTAAAAAGTTAAAAGCAAATTATTTGGCATATCTCAACTATCTTTCTGAAGTTAAATAAGTCCCTAGAAATTATTATTAGAATGTATTGTTCAATAATTATTAGAAATTTCAAATTTAGAAAAGATTTTGTGAAAACTTGATGAATTTCCTAGTAAACCTATTCTTGAAATATTTTATTTAAAGTAGGTAAAAAAATGAATTAACTATGTTTGTGTGACATGTTTACAAGGAAATTATGTAGTTCGAAAATGTTAAGGATTATTATTTTTTTAATTAAACGATACATTGATTTTAATTGTAAGGAATTCAAGTGATATTTAAAGAAAATGCCATTTGAGATAATTGCTATATTGACAGCTCCATTTAAAGTCGACGTGGGAATGTTGTGAACGTTGTCTTCTTATATTTAAACAAAATAAATTCTAATTGAAACTTATCTGATAAAAAAAAACTATGTGATTTATGATCGCGATCTAATTCTGTTCTTAATTAATTTTTAAATAGCCTCTCTACTTTGACAGTGCAGCCAATAAATTATTTATAGCATGAACTCTGACCATAAATGATGGCGTGTGGCTTCATTTACCGTTTTATTCTAGGAAAAAAATTGATTAAAATAAATTTACCTGTAACAAGGGTGAGCGCACACAAGCAGGCAAAAGCAGAAATATCAATTTCCATAAGATGAAGGCTACTGCAGAATTCCATAATAGCGTGCAACCAATCTCCAAAGGACCTCTGGCATTGCTGTTTGTCCAAAACAACACCGTTGCAGAATGTTAGTTTAGTATCGTTAGGGTGCGTGCGGTAAGCAAGTCGTAACACGAACAATTCTAAAGAAGCGGATTGGAAAAGCAACTCTTTATCGTCATGTGAGAGTTCTTGAAAGCCGGGTATTTTTTCCGCGAAATTCCTAATTACATCCACGGATGTTGTTAGTAATGTGTAAAACTGCTGGATCTTCTCCGCTTCGGAGATGATTGGCTCGATTGGGCTAGGTTCACAATATTGTGAGTAGTCTAAATTAGCGAGATCAGGCGTGGTATCAACATGGGCTCGGACTAAAGCAGTTATCAGTGATACGGGCGGACTTGGTGGCGATTCTTGTGGGGATTTTGGTTTCGATGGCAATCTACCTCTTCTACCTTTAAGAGAATCCGTCCGCACCACCTCCTTCACCATTCCCACGGCTAAGCATTTCTGGAAACGACAGAATTGGCAACGGTTTCGTCTCCTCTTATCAACCGGGCATGCTTTATCTGCCAAACATACGTATTTGGAACCTTTTTGTACTGTGCGTTTAAAGAAACCTTTACATCCTTCGCAAGTACGTACACCATAGTGTTGGCAGGCGGCTGTGTCACCACAAACAGCACATAATTGGGATGGTGATGGTGGTGCGGGTCCTTTAACTGAAGGTTGTTCTATACCACCCGGTGAACTAGCAGCAGATGAACAAACTGATGATGCAGGTCCTGCTAGGCGTAATTTGGGACTTTCACTGCTACTAGTAGATTCGGAACGTTGCAGTGGTAAAGAAGCACGGCGTTGTCGTGGACTTAAAGCTGTACTAACATGCAATTCGGAAGATGCACTTTGATATGGCGGAAGCGAATAAGAGTCTTGCGAGATTAAAGTATCAAATCCTGGACTACACTGTGGTGGTGGATAGTAAGGGCTGGTAGTATACTGATGTTGTTGATATTCATAGTGATGTGTGGGTGTAGCTACATGTGCAGGATGGTGATGATAAGAAACGTTAAAGCATTCTTCGTCCATTTTGAAGGTGTTATAGCGCACTGAATATGTTTCTTGGAAGCTGGGTAGCGGTGCTGGAGATGACGGTTGCGCTTGTAGAACTATATCTGGGAAAGGATCTAAATCTTCTGGAGGTAACACGGCACTTGGATCATCCGGGAAACTCAGCAGATCCGCAAAACTGCTCGAGCCAAATGGGGTCTGCAATGAAATAACACACAATCAGACATTGTGATTGAATGATCTCAATACTTAAATGGGCTCATTATCTATCATGAAACTATAACGTATGCGCTTTAAAAGTCTGTTCGCGGCATCGCGACGCTCAACTAATTCCAATTACACTACTCGATGATTGTGTATACTATTGACGGGAGTTTTATCGCCTTGTTCTGATTCACCTAGTTTAACTAAAGAAGGGGGGTTAACTATTACGTAGGCGGAGCAGCCATTCTCTTTCATTGGTTCTCCTAAATTGCATGCGTCGTAACTATATCGACGTCGCGACGCCATCACATACATTTAAAATTACTTCCCAACCAACGAGCTTTCTATCCCCACATCACCCTCCCAAACAAAGAAATTATAAATCCGCTACCTCCAATCATTATATTTGACGAACAATGCCACAGTTATTAAAGATAAAATCAACAAAATAAATATTTAGAAAGTGTGGCGCGCGCGGGTTCGAGACTTTTTCTATTTATCTCGCGTTAGAAATCAACGACTCAATTCATGTCGATATTAGATTTCCTAAAGGATTTGCCTATCAACGCCCACCTTCATCAGCACTTTATCTTCAAATATATCTCTTTACAATAAAATTATAATGTTTGAGAAGATTTCGTTTGCGGTGCGCATATTGATTAGTTTATAAATAATAAGGATTTAAATACAATCTACATTAATATTGGGATGTATTTTTCGGTGTTGTTACGCAATTTAAAAATATGTTATATCATTGTAATAAAATGTTTTTTTTGTGATGACTTCTTCTTTCTTTATAAGGTAATATAAAATTTACATTAGAAAAACATTAGTTTAATTTCACTAGAATATTATTCTTTTTGTAATATTTTCTGTCCTTTTGGATTTCTAATGATGTATTAAAAATATTAACAAGAAATTGATTAATTAATTAGCCTTTTAAAATTGCAAAATACAATAAAAGTAAATGTATATACAAACTTCTTTATTGAGACATGGAGGTGAGTATTTTTTAAGTGTAACTTAAGAATACTTCTTAGCTTTCTGTATGAGAATAGGTTATCAAAAACTTCCAAAGAAATCAGAATCACTATTCGTCAGGGAAGATTGTTGATTTTATAACAATCAGTAAGTGATTTCATAAACAATTAGTCCGACAGCAATATATTAAATTTAAATTTTAAATTATGAAAACTTTGAAACAATTTGCATCTCAGAAAAAAAAGTCAGAAGGAAATGTGGAAGCAGTTAAATTCTTTACGAAAGAGGAATAGAAAATTTTTCTATTATTTTTTAGTATAATGTATAAAATGATATGCAAATCTCAAACAAACATTCCAAATAAGATTCTTTTTAAGCGGCGTACCTACCAGAATTGTTCATAGCAGCTGTTTTAAAATCGCAAAATTACTATACATGTAAAAATCTTAAAAGAATTATATTTGAAGAAAATTTCAAGTCAAGTCACGTTATAATATCTTCAAAAATATAACTTTAGCAAAAAAAGATTTTTTTGTTTTTTGTATGCTTTAGGGTGTTTATTATTTTTCTAATTCTCGTATTTTGTTGTCCTCTCTTCTAAAAGGTTTCTAATAAATTAGAAAATAATGTTAAAAAAGTTTAGAAGGTAAAAAAATTAAAAATCAGGTGCCGTCGGTGTCAGGGAAACGTAGAAAATGATTTCTTTTTTTATGACAAATTTATTTAAAATACTTAAATCAATCTGTCCTATTTGAAGCAAAGTCACTTTGATGTGGTTAATTTACGGACATACTATGTCACGAAATGTAAGGGAACGAAATGCAATTTCGATGTACCCCAGCACAAACCAAGTGACCTCTATTCCTACGCCGAGTTTATTTAAAAAAATCCTAAAAATTAATAAGAAAAAACTGAAATTTTTAGCATGAATCGTTAATTAAAGACAAAAATATTTGCATGAAGCACTGTAGAACATGTTTTATCCTTCTTGGGAATCATCAGCCACGGGTAGCCATGATACAATTTTAATCCAAATTTAATTAATCAATAAAGATGCAAAAAAATGAAACTTACTTGAATTTACTACCTTAACAATTTAAAAATTAAAAATGACAAATTGATTTAAGATTTAAAACAATTAAATCGATCTGTCCTATTTGAAATAAAGTCATCTAGGGAAAATTGCATCATCGCGATATTCTATAGAGCTTGATGCAAATATTTTTGTCTTTAATATTAATGATTATTGTTAAAAATTTCAGTTTTTTCTTTTTTTCTTCTTTGGACGTGAGTTATGAAAAGTTTCACAAAGTTTCTCGCAAAAGAAATCGTTACTTAAATCTAATTTTCTGAAATAGTCAAGCCTGACCTCAGAATTGCAAAGAAATGCGCATCAACGTCGGGAAACTCAAAAAATTACTTTTGTCCTTCAAAATCCTCAAACCTGTAAAATAGTCAATATTTGCATATCATCTATACAGTCGCCAAATAGGCGAAAACCACTTAAATGTTTTATGGAAATCAGAATTAATAAACTCAATTAATGTACTTATTTATTTTGTTGAAAATTTGTTAAAAAGTATGATCAGACCTATATATTTATATTAAAATTTTCTAACAAATTTATTTTTTTAATCAGAATTACAATAAAGTGCACCAAGAAGTTGCAAAATGAAAATCTTCTTTGAACTTTGTGAAAATTATCGTAATTGTTATATTCTGTCTGTAAGAGCTTTTTGATAGTTTTTTTAATTCCGGTAGCAAATTCTAATTCTGCAGAAAATTTTACATAAAACTACATAAGTTTAATCATATTTTTTTATCAAATTTTAGACTGCTGTGAACGCAATAACAAAATAAATACATATGTACTTAATTAATTGAGTTCATTTTTCTACTTTTCAATATATACATTTAAAATATTTCGCCGATTTGGTGAAAATATGAACTATATCCAATTGTTGGAACATGTCTATTTTGTATTTCTCTGCAGTTCTGAGATCAGATTTAACTTTTTCAGAAAATTTTACTGATCTAACAATATATTTATTTTATGGAAATCTTCGTGAAAATTTTCATCATCACTCACGTCGAAAAAGAAAGGATTTCGTCTTTTCCATTTTTCCCTCACGGCCGACTTTATCTTTTAAATTTTTTTACCTTCTAAATTTTTTAACATTATTTTGTCATCGATGAAAACATTCTAGAGATGAGGAGACAAAAATATGAGGTATAGTATAATTAAAAATATTTCTAATAATAAAAAAATGCAGCTGCCTTGCAAAAAATGATTATTATGTCGTTACAGTTTTCGATTTAGGTAATTTTAGAAAAAATCAATACAAAAACAAAATTTAACCAAACAGTTTACTATATGAAAAACAAAATTTTATTTATTATCAAATATTAATAAAAAACATTAAAATAATGAACCAAAATTCAGGAGTAACTTTTCCGGAACTTCACATGACTTGCGGTTCGGGATTCAAAATATTTTCTACGATTATCGTTATGCGTACCCATGAACAATTTAAATCTCAGACAGCTGATGCATACCCCTGCCCGAATAAAGATTTTCACCAGATTTCATATAGCACAAAAACTATCCAGATACAGTACAACTAAAGTAGAAAAAAAATAACATCCCAGATTCCGCACAACTAGGTACTCTGGCTGTCTAGGATATATATTTTATTTATTCGAAACTCTACCCTGGCCTTTCTAAAAATGGCCTATAATTTTCATTTAGAAATTTTTTTGAAATGTTGTATGTAATCTGGAATGTTATTTTTTTTTTTTTTAGTTGTAAGAAATCTGGATAGTTTTTGCGATGTACGGAATCTAGAGGACACCCCGAACAATAGTTGAATGTCTGAATCATTTTAGTGACATATACTATCACATGAATGATCATTTTGTCTTTATTTTTAGAATGGCAAATATTAAACCCAATTTTATGATAAAGCAACGCTGATAGAAAAGTGTCAATATAAAAAAAATCATGTGCGTCACAATACACGTGATAGAAGTAAAACTTCTAAAACAATCTATTCATGACATTTTTTCTATTTCACGAAAAAATTTTAATTTTTCGATTTTCTTGATTTTTTCAAATTTTTTCTATTTTTCCAAAATTTCTCGATTATTCCTAAATTTTTGGAATTATCAAAAACTTTCCATTACCCATTTACACTTTTGACATTAACAATTTTGACATTTCACATTCACATTCCCACTTTTGACATTTACACTTTTGACAATGCACATTTATATTCATACGTTTGACATTTCACTTTCACATTCCCACTTCTGGCGTTTACAATTTTGACATTTCACTTTCACATTCCTACTTTGACATTTTCACTTTTAACATTTCACAGTCGCATTCCCACTTTTGACATTTTCACTTTTGACATTTACATTTTTCACATTTTAACTGTTGACATTTTCACTTTTGACATTGACACTTTTGACATTTCGCTTTCACATTGCAATGCACAAATTTTTTAAATTTTAATTCATATATCACTGTTGAGTCTACATTGTAGTAGTTGAATTTAATTTTACATTCAATAAAACTAATCTGTCCTACTACCATATTTCTATTATTGGCCGTTACCCATTTCGGCTCGATTTGAACAATTCTCAAACGTAATTGTAATGTGAATTCTCATTAAAATTACGTTTGAGATTGACTCAAATCAAGCTTAAACCAGTAATATTAAATAATAAAAATATTGTGGTAGGACGGAGTAGTTTTATTAAATTTTAAATGAATTTTAAATTTTGTGCAATGTGCATCAATATACACAATACTTTTGAATACCATATGGTAAGTATTTAAAACAATTAATACTGCTCATATACGATGTTCAGGCCAGGGGTGCAACTAGCCGTAAAGACTTTGACAACTAGGAATGGCTAGTTTATGATAGTTCCGATAAATTCTTATAAAAATAAAGATAAAGAATAAAGGGAAGAGAAAAATTTTCCTTTTGTCGAAAATAACTACACTGCAGAGCCAGCGTTTACATCCAACACCTGGAGGAAGGCTAATCAAAAGATCGAAGTAGAATATGTCGAGTAACCATACACGGTTTCCACCATGTTGTCTGTAATTTATCGCAATTCCACCAATATGCGGATTCCTGTATATGAAAATATTGTGCAAATAATTGTAATGACAGATATTATATACTGATGTGCTTAAAAGCTGATCTGTATTCTAACTTAATAAAATAAATATAAAAATTGGGACGCTGTGAGAGCAAAATTTATAATAGCCGTAGAATATTAAAGTTAATTTGTACTGATTTATAGTACCTATGTCCAAATATTTATATTTTCGATTACGTAAATAAATTGTGTGTAAATAAAAATAAAGAGTCTTTGCACTGCCAAAACGGTCTATCAATGATTATATCCCTCGGGCATTTTAAATCAATCTTATTGCTAATTGATTTAAATAGACAAGTATCATAGCAACATCTATCGTATCTGGCATTTCTCTCCTACAAATGTCTTAAATTATACAATACTTTTAAGGTTGAAAAATCAAATAATTTTTGTTTTTTGTGATATAAACAAATCAAAATCCCGTACTCCTGTTGTATATTCAAATACGTCTTCCTCTTTTTATGCTCAATTAGGAAAATATCCCTTGCTCAAAGCTATCGGGATATTTTCAGGTAACACCAATTTCACATAAAAATCGGGAAAGGTGTATTTGAATATAAAAAACTGGTCTTGTGATATTATTATCATATAATAGTTTATTCATTATAACGAGTTGTATACTATACTATATTCAAGACAAACTTAAAAAATGGCATAATTTTAATTTTAATCAAATTTAATTTTCATGTGTGCGCACATTCAATTTGGAGGTTAACATCAATTTAGTTGTCAATGTCGATCAAGTAGCCATGCGCGGGCAAGGTAGTCCCTAATTGATGCATTGGAGGGAAGAATGAATCAAGAAGCTTCTGATTGGTCCATCACAGGGAATAATGATTTTTTCCCTGTCATTATTCCCTGCGGGTTCATACATTAATTGATAAAACCTACGAATATAATAAACGTATTCTATATAAGTCGTGAATACAACTTTTTACTCTCTATTTGATAAATATTTTATTTATTTTATTCAATTTTCATAAATTTTCTGGCTGAATTGAAATATGTTTGACATTTTACATGATTATCTAATTTATAAATTAATTCAAATATCTAAGATTAAGCAAAATTTTCATAAATTAATAATCCCAAGGTTTAAATTTTTCACGTTACATCATATAAATATCAATCTGTTTTGCATGAAAATAAAAATATAATTGATTAATTAAGCATTTTATAATAACAACATATAATGGGTTATTTTTAATGGACGATGTTTAGTCGGTAGAAATTTAAAACGTTATAATTAAGAGTATAAGAACAAAAATGTAGTCATCGTCTTTAGGGTATGTTAAGTAATAAATGATCCATAGATATAATAATGTAATAGCTATTTATATCAGGATTCATGTCTTAGCTAGCAATATGATGTATATTAAATAGCAAATGAGTAATTCCGATGCGTAATATTGCAATGCAGTTAGTTTGCCAATTCATGGGAAAGCTCGCGATCTCTTTGTCAGTAGATGGAGATCAAACAAGCAATATAATAAAATGTGCAGGCGCATTGCATTGATAAGACTGATACATGCACCAAACATGTGAAGGCTGTTTCACATGCTGCACATTCCCTGCTGTTTGCTCCATTATACGCACGTAATTATGATATATTGGACAGGCGATTAATTCACACGTCCTTCCCAATCTCCGTATTCATTATCCTGTTGCTGAGGAACAGGCGACAATTAAATTACCCGCAGACTGACTTGTTACAGATTCCATCTTATATGGAAGACTAATGATTAGCCAACATACTCGAAGCTATTCATGTCAAAAATTTCCATACATTAATTATATCTGTCTTATATTTATTATTTCCCAGTAAAATTTATTGTTGTAATAATATTTATTTTATTTAGTAAAAAATAATTATTCTTTAAATGTACAAATTGACAGAAAAGTGTTAAAAATTCATGTAAATAAACCCATAATTTTAATATATCGAGACTATATTGTAATAATCTCTAAACGAAGCAGCATTTTAAAACCACCTTAAGTTATTTTTTAGAAACTGCATGGATCGATGTTTTTAACAAAGGTCATAAAAAGAATTAATGGATAGAAACTCAAGCAATGATTGAATTTGCTCAAGCTGACCTTGAAGCGCAAAGTATAGCATCTACGAGTATGTCTTTCGCGCACGATTTATGAACTTTTAATTCCGCGGATTATAACGCTAAAGATGTATTAACGAAATAATGCATTAAACACAGAAAACATTTTATAATATTTTATTAATAATAAAAATAGAAATTATTTATTAAATTTTTAATACTAATACTACATATTTATAAGAATGCAATAAGAGAACAAGTCAAGAAATAGACACAGAGGTAGTGTTGCTAATGACCTACTTACGTGCGGATCGTTCGTCTCCCCTGTTTTGTATTATGGTTGTTAGAGTCGGCGTCGTAGAGTTTGGCCAATCTACTTGGAACCCTTTGAGGGAAGAATTATATACCCTAATCCCACCTTACTGTTGGGCCGCAACACTTTATTACCATAACTCATCTTTCATTAGTTAATCTACAGGAGGAATATAAAAAAAATTATTCTTCTGAAGTAAAACAACATACTTTTTTCAAATTTTATTCATTCAATTGTAATATTGATGTTATAAAATTGTGAATGGTTCTTCATAATCAATTACTACAGTTGTCGGTTTAAATGTTAAATCTAACTCATTACATTTGTTTATAATCAACGAAAAACAAAATTGGTATGAAAGTTGATTTTTATTAGGTAGCAAAGTAAATAATTGTATAAAAAAATTGAGCTAAAATCAAATTAATAAAATAAAACAAAATGATGACAAATTAATCCTCAATATTTCAAATTAGTGATGAACATATGAAACAAAATTTTATAACAAAATAATTAAATATGCACTCTTATTTTGTTTATTAATTTTAGAAAATTAATTAAATTGTGACCATGGACTAAACTAATCCTTAAAATTTGGAGTTACGGCCCAACTGCAACGTGTCATTATTTCTTTACCTGCCTCCTGCCCGACTCATAACAAGAAACATTTCGGACAATGTAAACTTTATAATGAACAAAATTATTAAAATTATTGAAGTGTATTCGAATTTCTACATCAAGATTAAAGCGAAATTCGTACAATAATGAAATAATTCTAGCTTTCCCACATTCAGGTTTATTTATTTATGTTTGGTAATATACAGTAAAACCTTGATTGTCCGACTCGCTTGGGACCGCACAAGTGTCGGATATTCGAAATGTCGATTAATCGAAATATCCATAAGACTCATACGACTCCGGTATGTTTTCTTTGTTAGAAGCTGAAATGTTTGCGTTTAAGAAAAGGGATTATGTATTACAATACATATAACACAATGTCATCGTAAATTCAAAAGAATGAATAAGATTAATTTATAGAAGAGGTTTGTATAAGACACGCCTTCAATCCAGATAGGTTTCAGTGCGGTGAGCAAGCAAAATTCAGTGCGACGGGGGATGTCGGATAATTGGAGTAGTCGGATATTCGAGTGTCGAATAATAGAGACTTTACTGTATATTCTAGAATTCAAAAGTACCTTTTTTAAATTCTTATGCTATATTATGCTTATTTATGTGATGTAAGATAGAAATAATTTTTATAATTAAAATAATAAATATATAAAATTATCGAAATGCTATAAGTGGAGATTTTCTGATTGATTGCCTTATTTTTTGAAAGTAGTGCGATGGAAGAGCATTTAAGCAAATAAATGGTACAGTGTCCTGCATAAACTTTCGCGTAGAAAATTACATTTTGTATATTGTTTCAGCAATTTTAAAGAATGGCGACTAAAGTAATGTGTTTTTACAAATGGCCGCCGTACCGCTTTACGTCCACCAAAGACGGTGGACTTGCGTTTAAATTTGCGTGAGTTGCTAGAGAGAGTTCCGAACAGTCGTAATGGAGGCAACTTCACTAGCAACCATTTTTACAAACAGTGGAGGACGTGGATTGCACCGTGTTTCTATAGAATAGTAATCGCGCATATAAGTGAATTTATAATAAATTAATGGCACACACGAGTGTGTGCGTAACTGTGTACGTGACTATATGCGTAAAAAAGGGAGCTCGCTAATTTTTATGGGAAAAATCCTAGTTCCGACGTCGTGACAAAAAAAAAATAGAATAGCACAGCGATTTTTTTCCATTTATGGAAATTGTATATTATCTTGAAAATAACGCTATTTATTACATTCAAATCGAAATGTTTGCGCTGTTCGGGTTACACTGGCAGTAGAGCATAAGCTTGGAAGGTCGAGTGCAGGCCATTTCAGATTTTTTTAATAATATCTAATTAAAGATCAACTAATTTACATTATGACTAAATAATTATTTTACCAGTTCATTAATATAAAATGTGCGGAAAGTCTCCAAATTTTTTCATTAAACATGTTCGTAAAGATTTCAACTCGTTCAATGATTTATTTTTACAGATAATTCAACTGATACTACTTGACATTTTAATAACTTAACACATTCATAAACATTCACAGGAGGAAATAAATTTCAAAGTTGTTACTACAAATCATACACTACTTTAAAGCACCCTCAATAGAAACTTAAAAAATAAAATACAAATCAATGACAATCGCGAAAAAATTTCTTAATCTAATAAAAATTAATTAATCGTTTATGTGAATGCAATTGTTTACTACTTCTTCTATTAATAGTTGTGTGTGATTACAATGCGCATAATTACTTTTTTTTCGCAAAGAATGGTGACTTGCAATCTGTTAGATAATTATTGAATAATGAAAATACAGTAGCTGATAATCATGATGCTATTTATTTACAAATTAAATCACTCACAAAGATATATTACAATATACCTACTGTTCCGGTAATCAATCAATAAGATAATAATAGCCTAAATTAGAAATTTAGAAAATCCATGGGAAAAAATGGTAATAACATAGAAGGTAATGAGCAATTAACACCGTATACGAATCTTAACTGTTTTTATTTTCTACAACGGAGCAATTTGTCTATAATTAATAACTACAACATTCTATTTTTATCTGTTACATAGAAAAAAAAAACCGAAAAGAATAATCGCAAATTTAATTTGTAATAAACAAATTAATCATAGTAATAATAATATTTTTCTCTTTTAAATCTCCACCTACACGTGTATTAAATCCCGATTAATCCTTTCCATAATGATTATTAATTACGAATGTACTAAAAAATAACATAATTTGATTTTGTTGCAATTACATTATTAATTATTGTAATAAATCTATGAACAATTAGTTCTCACGGACAGTCGGCGCCTATAAAAGGGCGCACTCGCGAGCATTTGCATTTTTGCGCTTGATTACAATAGTCTGTTCATTAAACGGATTTTATTTTATCTTATTGTAATTAATTCAGATATTTTTCACAATTCTTGTGTGTGAGTTAGGTATAATTGTGCTTTCAAGAAACACTCATTTGGAAGGCATGGTTTTTACAAAACGTACAAATATAAATTGCTTGGCATTTTATGCTTAATTATTTCTTAAAATGGTTGTTTATAATTGGTTTTAATTAATGCTATTTTTGTTAGAAATGTGAAATTGATTTCGTTTCGCCAAAAATGGGTGAAAAGTTCATTATGGCCTATGAAAAATTAGTTTAACGGCAAATGAATTGCCATGTGAGGAGCTTTGTTTTTTCAGACGTATCAATCATGATAATATATACTTTCTTGTTATTCCTTGTTCAAAATTTCACATTTATTATGTCGTTAGTAGTTAGCATAATTCTAATTTGTTTTATTCCAACAATTGTACAAAAAGTAATTGAAACAAGATTCTTTCACCACAATTTTTTTATAGTCAGAAAATAAATCTAGCCTTGTGGTTATTCATTAGTTATAAATAATATCCAATAAAAAAACTAATTTTAATAAGATTTATTAAATAAAAATATTCCAAATTAGATTTTTATCTAAACACCACCCATCCATTTTAATATACTTATCCATATACAACCGTATGTTCATTTTGCCTGCTGTCCACTGAAATATGATACTCCAATATCTTTTTCAATATCACTATTGTCTTGTAAATTGCCGCCTCATACGAGTTATGGCACGTTTTTTCTTTCTATATTCAGAAACAGTAAACAATCAAGTAATTAATAAATTACAACATAAATGATATATAACATCTGATTAACAACGCTATTGCGTTTTTAAAAATTATTTAATGCCACAATGAAATATAGGTTATTAATAATGGCTATATTTATTGCAAGTTTTTCTCGTTAGATCGGGATCGTGTTAAACTATATGAAAAGTGCATATTAAATCTAACGTAATTAATTTTAACAAGTTTTATATTATAATGGAAAACGTGAGTGATCTTTTAAAAAGCCATTGTTTCATAAAGTTATTGTTTTGCTATCGTAAATTATTTTATTCACTATTAAATCCATGTCGAAAGTTATATTGAATCTATAAAGATGTAATGATATTTTACTTGATTATTACTATTACTATTATTATCTTTACAATTAAAATTGTTTTGAACGCTAAATTGAAATTTTATACAAAATCACTGTCTATTCTATTTCACTTTTATAACGATTACTTTGTAGCTCTGTTTTTTTTAGAGAAAGCAGTGGAAAACAATACTCTATGATGATGTTAATGGTCTTACTGTCGATACTTTTTTAATAAAATGCTTTATGACACCGCTTATGCATTTCGTGCAAGCAGCAATAGGTGCTGGTTATGACCTCCAAATTTAGTTTTCCTTCATTTGATCGACTGATGCCTTGATCCATGAAATTTCAGAGGATTGGAAAGAAGAATGCAACAAAATGGTTAGTAAGTTAAAGGTACTCAAACTGTTCGTACACTCTACAACGTGCCGTTTGTACTCAATTTCGAATAGGATCACCAACCTCATATTTGTCTGCTGGAATTTAAAAATAATTCTAAACAGAGTGTATTCAATTTAAAATAAAAATAAATTTCCTTGAATCATTTTGTTATTAATAGATAATTAAAATTCTTGAACTAAAATTGAATTCTGTTGTATTTTTAAAATGTAATTTATATTGCATATTATCTATTGTAATTTTTTAACACTGTTCAAATTTATTTTCAGTGATCAATATTAATTTATATAATTTAAAATACTGTCGCAAATTAGAGGATATGGCACATAATGAACACAATGCGCCATATATCCACATAGGACGGAGCGTATATCAATTGGACCAGAAAATAAAAATAAATTGGAGTGCGCTCCACTCGAGTTTCTGCACACTTTGTTTTAATAAAATGGTAGAATGTTTATTGATCATAATATAAATTAGTTGATCTATAATTAAATATTATTTAAAGAATGTATGTTTGCATAAACTAATGACGTGACATCATAAAGTACAAAATTGCTAATATCTCGGATAATTTTGAAGATAAATGAATCAAACACAAACTTTTATTTTCAAAATAAGACATACTTTATATAAATGGAAAAAATACTATACAATTCTTTAAAAAATAAAAATTTGGTATCACTTCCGGCGTAATCGGAAGTACGATTTCTTTCAAAATAAATAGCGATCTTCATTGTCTTGGCTATAAACTTTGTAACAAATTTCAACCCGATTGAATAAACCGTTTAGACACTGAGTCCATATGGGTGTACCTTAAAAAAAATATATTCTGGAACGTCTCAGGTGAGTTTTGTTTGTAAAAACCGGAACACACATTATTTTCACGGGTGATATTAATAAATTAATATTCAATATAATTTTCTTTAAGGTACACCGGACTCTGTAATGACCTTCCTTCTGCCCTAAAAATGAGATGTTCATGGTGACGTTTTTCGTGTTTTCCGGCCAAATTAATCATTTTGGCAGAAAAAGTACAACAGGACAAAATTAAATACTGAAAAGTTTCCTAACTCTCCTGTCCAATAACTTTTTTGCTATGGTGTATCGTTTCACCGCTAGAGCGCGCAAACTGAAAAATGTATAATTGCGCCTGCGCGTTTTCCTGCATTTGCAGCAACGTTGCTACAATGATATTTGCGTAATTTCTGAGGAAAAGACGCAGCATACTTGAGTATGTATATTCATTTGTTGGATAAAATAAAAATCACGTTTTTGTCATATTTGATACTTTAAAGAGCTTGTAACTCGAAATCATAGGGTTTTTGGGACTTGTGACCGTGAGAACTTTTGTTCAGTTTAACATGTACTACAACATACTTCAATATCAGCAAATTTGACCGAAATCCAATTTCCATAAGGATACTGCGGGGTCCTTTAACGTTTAATTTTTTGACTGGTATATGTTTTTAGACCCTTACCCTTACCCTTTTTATTTGTTTCAACTTTTGTTGGTTTTTTCCTAAAAAAGTTGTGTTTGAATTTTTTTCATTAAAAACAATTTTTTTGTTAAATATTTTTGTAAACGTTAATGATCATTTAAAGCGATTAAAAATCTAATATGTGAGAAGAATGATGTAAATTAAGTAGTTAGGTGTAACAGTACCAATCGGAATGGAAGCAGATAAAGTGGTTTAATTTATAGCAAATTAATAACACGAAAAGGAAATTGAAGCAATTTAACGTGTATATATCATTACAAAGTTAATGTAATTTGCATCGTAACAGCCAATATGTTTCCTATAAATCATCGTTTAAAAATTATAAATGAAACACTTTAGCAACTTTTCAAAAGAATGAAATATAAACGAAATAGTACGAGTAAATACATTAAATTTTTCATTTAATTAACCATTTATTAAGAAACTTCACAAAACATAAAAAATACGCCAATGCTATATATGTTAATAATAGAGCTAGTGATTTCAACGCTGCGCCAGAGCACATAATCTGTGATCAAAACATAAAAAGTAGCTGTTTTTATTTGCTTTAAATAAATTTGTTAAATTTGTTTTGATTAATTTGCATATTTCTCGTTACAAATTACAAATATTCCAAGTTGCGCATGGCTGGTTACTAAAATAAATATAGTAAGAATTTATTTTATTTTTATTTTTTAAATTATTTGTTGTGCATTTTAAAACACAATTAATTTCAGATAGGATTTGTCTATTATAATTTTATTATTTTGTTAAATCAATCAATCACAATTTATTTAATGTACTGAATAATTTTTTCAGCTTCATTTCATTATTAATGAATTATCATGCAAATATTAATAAACAAGTGGAATAATTATTGCACACGCAATTAATCACATATTTTTTTATATTTGTATTAATTTCAATGTGTAACAAAAAATTATTCCATTCACCTTAATTTTGTAAATGTAATTTTAGGCGTGCGACCATAACATTTTTGTTTACTTTTTAATTAAAAATACGGTTCAAAAATTTTATTAATAAAGTTTGACAGGTATCGAATTTGTTTAATAGAACTTTGAGTTATTAGATTGCTTAATTAATTGATCTATTTTAAATAGCACACCCTTCAAAAGAGAGAGGTTATTACACCATTAACAATTTAATAATATTAATAAAATTTTTATTTGGAAAAATATAGGTTTCACTTTTCTTTTATATTTCAATGCAATGAAATTTAACAAAATAAGCAATTTTTCAGATAATAGTTGTATAAAATTAATTTATTTTTGGTTATTCCAACATAAGTCTGTTTTAGTTAGTTTCCATTCGACACTGAATACACTACATTGGATTGTAAATTAATAAAAAGGGCGAAACAACATAAATATGATTCCAAACCCAGCTTGGCATAATACCATTTCGATACGGGGTATCATTTCGATTTCGTGAATATTAAAATAATGCAAATAAAACAATTACAACGAGAGGAAAATTCTTGAAATGTTATTCACTAATAAATTTAAAAAGTAAATTATGGAACAGATACAATTGGCTTCAGCAGGTTGTATTGCAGCGTATTACAATACAATAATGAATTATGAGGTTTCTATCCTCATTAACCCAAATACACAAAATCTAAGCAAGCATATTTGGTTCAAAGCGTAATATTTACATTATCTAAAATAGAGAATGATTCTAAACTACGGCAGAATTCAGGCAAAAGAATCATAAAATTTTACTCTAGAAAGGGTATACGAATCTGCGTCGATTGTATAAAGAGGTTTAATAGAAGTATCTGAAATAAGTTAAACACACAATGAATAGGTTTTCTTTAAAATTGCATATCCATTCACTTTAATTTATCACAGTTACACATTTGCATTATTAAAAATTGCAACTATAATAATATGAACTTAATTTAACAAATTATAAAATGTGACATAGTAAATTTTGTCGTCGTTTTGTTTGAATATTATGATGTTTAAAATCTAATTTTATACTGATAATTTTAATATGTATACTTGCATTTGAATTTTTAATAGAACGTCAACAAACAAATATTGTGAGACGAGCATAATAGAAAAATATTTACTTAAATGTAAGTGGGTATGGGTTACTCGTCCTATTGTATTTTAAATTGCCGCAGTTTCGGGGTAAAATTATAGGATTTGGGTTGAGCGTACCCCGCTGGTAGGGATTCATGCCGCCGTTTAATGATGATTCAATTAGATTTGTTGCGGTCGAAAAAATTGTAATGTTAGAAATGTTAGAAATTAAGTTTTAAATTAAAATAATTACTTTTGTGGTGTTTAATACAATTTAGAAAAAATCAAATTACAACTAACGTTTCGTTTTTTTCTTCATTTATAAAAACTTCATCAGGGTAGATATGTGGATTTTACACTAAAACAACAATTTTTAAATTTGAACAGTTCGTGACCTTATTCTTGTAAAGGAACTAATTAGATTTATATTTTCTAGCCTTGAAAAGCTATAATAAAAAATAAAGTGAAACATCGGCAAATTAATTAATTGTGTTTTATTTCGCCCTAAAACCGAGAAATTTAAAAGAAACTATCAAACAACATTTAGTAAATTTCTAAAAAAATAATTATGGGTCGATTTCGCACAACTATGTCAAATGAGAATTACAGCAAAGAACCCCAAATTATGGACAGTTTTCTTAATGTAACAAACTTCGAACATGAATTCTTAATGAAAATGATATTAGTTGTACAACGCCTACTGATGGTTTTGTTATAACGCCTCGTCACGATGGCTCTAGTTGGGTCAATACAAGTGGTGTTTCACGCCACTTCAAAGAGAGCTGTGTGTGCGCAACCAAATTTTGCAGTAGCGGGGTGGCGTTCCCACTCAAACTCGCTTAGTAGCTTGGTCCAACTATTGGGCCAACATGTGAATTCGCAGCAAAGTTAACCCGTTCATGATGGCATCGTGAAGAGGGGCCACAAGCATTTTTCACAGCACATAAAAGAGAGCCAAGTCAGGGCAACCAATGTGTGCAGCACAGTTGCCGAACGGAAATATACTAAATAACCTTTCCTTTTTGACACGGAGTAATGTTTTTAAGGTCATCGGTCACCTACTATACATAAATCGTCTTCCAATTCCAATATTATCGCTCTAAATTTGAAAAACGGTAGATTTTGTGAAAAGGCCGTTGAAATCCAACACCTTGTTAAAAAAAGGTAGTAATTCTCTTCAATGACGCCAGGTGCCGTTCCCACTTATTCTCGATCATTAGCTTGGGACATGTATTGGGCCAACGTGTGGATGCACTGCAAAGTTGCTGGCCATTGTGGTGGCCAATATATTGGCCCATCTTGGGCCATCTTAAACCGATTTATATTTTGTAAATTTCATGTAAATACATGCAATAGTAAACAAATATTTTGCCATTTTTATAATTAGAATACTTTTGCAATGAAAATCACTGCAACTTTAATTGAAAATGTACATTCCACAACTTCTTTAAGACGTATTTTATTTATTATTTATACCGGTTAGTAAATCAATTAATTTTCTAATAGAATGTGTAGGCGCATATCTAGCACCATTAAGAATCTTTAAATGAATTGTGGATTTGCTAACGAGTCCTTCAGATTTAATTTGTAATTATAATCTACCGAAAAAAAGCGAACTTTATCAAACTATAATCGTCTACATTGCAATATTTTTTTCTAAAGAAATGTGTAAATTGATTTACGCTTTTTAGCTTGGAGCCGGTAGAATCCTTGAAATTATGCATAGAAGTATCAGTACGCATTACAATAATAATTTATCTAATAAAATGTTAAATTTATAATTTATAGAGACGAATCAATTATTAGAGAAATTTATTATTATATTTGGGATGATTAATGTACTTACTTGAGTCTGCAGAAGGAGCATACTTGACTGAGGGCTGTTGGGGGCAGAAGGCTGCGCCACCAAGGAGGCACTTGACACTTCGCCTTGTACAAGAACTGTACCTGTAAAAAAAAAAGAAAAAGATTTTATTATTTATTCGTCTTATAGCCATGAAAAAATTGATTATAGATTAAAATGATAATTAATAATTTATTAATTGTCATGTTATTTATTATTTAAATAAAAATTGCATAAGAGGTGACTAACGGCAAAAAAGTACAAGATGAAAAATCGGTCGTTGTGCAAGGTAATTATAGGAAGAAAGTGCGTTGCCGGCTTTTGGTTTTGTAATGATGATTTTCTAAAAGGTAGGCCTGCAGAAAAACGTGTGACTTTAATTACCATTAAGTCGATATGTATGGAATTTAATTAATTATGTACACACGATCGAGAGCAAAACGCGAGAGCCTATAGAAAAATTAAGAGAACTAATAATTAATCACCCTATTGGCATTTTAAATAAATATGTAAACATTCCTGCACTTACATCTATCTTTTTTATTGTTGTATGTACGATACATCATATCCATTTCAATTATTATTTGTGATAATCACACATTATTTTATAATTGGGCGCCGCGCGTGCATATTTTATATTATTGGTGCTATCGGTTCGGGTGGTGATTTAATAATAAACGTTTTTGTAGGGCGCGATGGTTCTTTATATAGTGCTGTGTAATAAATGACGGGGTGTATTAGATATGATATAGTCCATCCCTGGGGAACAGAAGTCGCTGATATTTGCAGCCCTTGTAATAATCAGGACGGTATGAGCACAAAGTTATGGCCCGGAACGAACGCTTTGTATATAGTGCCTATTTGATTATGTGGGGGCCATATTTATAAAAACATATTGCAGCCATTATTAGGGCTGCCGCTTTTTATTAGATGAGAAATTATACATTGATTACTTACAACTAAACACCAAATTAAAATTTTATTGATTAAGTAAAACAAATGAAAGAATTGATATTTTTGAAATGTCCGTACCATAGTATAAGTAATCATTTCATTCTTTTTAGTTTTTATTAAAATAATTGAGTTTTTCATGACTTAAAAATTCTTAGCAGTGAATTTAGTCGGTAAATATTGTTAACAGATTCCAACGATTAAATAAAAATAATAAAATAATTTCGTTATTTTATTATATTGCAAAACGTATATAGTTTGTTACAAAACTAATTTGGTAAAACAGAATTTTCAGGCATGAACCTTTTGAAAAACAATTATATTTGTTTTTATATTTTGTATTACTTTTTGTATCTATTTTTGTCATTTGTTCTTATTAACATACAATGGGCTTTCCTGAAGTATACAGTGCGTTCTAAAGAATAATACTTTAAATAGTGCGCATCCTCTGTTTGTAACTTGTCTTCAAGTGTTTTACAGTTCTTTTATAAACTAAATTGTAGTGCTTTTTCCAAATATTTAATAACTATTTTTCTAAACCGTTTTGTATATTTCATCTTGACAAAATAACATATAGCTATATATAATTGTTAACTCCATATGCTTTGCAAAGTTTATTCAATTATTAACAGATAATTAAAAAAATTAAAATGACGAAATCATTCAGATATAAATTACTTTTGATAGTTTAAATTTTTTTATATTGCAATAAATTACAAATGAAAATATTCAAAAAACATTCCACCATTCACTGCACTCAAAAAGTAATTTATGCATTTTGATTGCAATAAATTTTGTATCATTTGATTTTATTGATTTTGTTCATCGCAATTATTAACTTACTTTCCATATGAGTTAGCAATCTTTTTAAATTCCAATTTGCAAAGAGTTTTTATTAAGAAGGTATAGAGTATGTGATGGAATGTGCAATTAAGTTATCTTACCATATTAGATCTATTAGTGATCGAACCTTAACACTTTATATAGATACCGATTATTGCTTTGAAACAAAACGCGCAGACGAGAGTTCATATCACATGAAAATCTAATTAGTTTATTAATATCGAGTCACGAAGTGATCATGTTTTTTTGATGCTAAAATCGAAATCGCTTAGATTCCCATTGATTAAATAATTATGCATTGTTTGGTTGGTCAATGACTCGTGGATTATAAAAAAAGTGATTCGCATCAGGTACTATACTTTTACCTAGTTAATATCCGTATATCATTCTTGTGACGTATTATATAAGTTTAAGGATGGTAAATTAATTATGTACGGCGGGACATCATTATATATCTTGGAAGAAAGTTGAGAGATTTCCATATGCTGGGACGAGTGCGGTATTTCCACAAATACATTCCAATCATTGCACAAGAAAAAGAGCGAAAGAGTCAAATTAACCTGTCTCTTGCAAATATTTTATTTTTATTTCAACGTGTGATTAATATTTATCTTTCAATACGCCATTTGGTTAGTGATAAGAAAAGCTCAATAAGGAGTTATGTTTTATATTTAAGTGCAAGTGCAGTTTACGTTTGTAAAATGTGGTAATTAATGATATGGGATACATTGTCATAAAGTATGCAGACTCCAAAAAAAAAAAAGAAAAAAACGTTGAACATTTACGGAATTAATTAAATTAACACAGCAAAGAAGTTTTTATTTTCTTTTTTCGTTGCTTAATTTACCAGTCTGACGTGACGTGTGATCTTGATTTATGTAATGAATGGATTCTCTCAAGTTAAAGGGCCTGCTTTTATATAAATATTCCTCGTACAATTTCGTTGTTGTGTGGGAAAAATTATAAACCATCGTTTCGTTTATACAGAAAAAGAAACCTAAGAAATTATTTTCTTGTTACATTACTTCTCTTCCGCTCTATACCTCAAAAATGAATGACTATAATGAAAATTTTATAAATGAAAGAAAATATTTGCTCATTTTCACAATTAAAAATAAAACCGACCATAATGAAAGCAATTCACTTTTCAATAGGAAATATTTTTATATACCGTGAGTTAGAAAAACTCAGTCCCAGCAGCTTTAATAATGATCTATCACCCAACAAACTATATATATATTTTTAAATCGGATAAAAAAACCCACAACTTAGCGGACAGGATTCCTAATCGAAGAGCTCCACATGGAGAAACAATTCGACCTTTAGAAAACGCATTTTGATAAAATGACAAAGCATGTAATGTAAAGCATACCAGAACACTTCGTTTTGGTCGTTCAAACAAAAATATTGAGCTTGTTTATTCTGATGTTCAAAAACTCTCACAAGAAGACATGCTCAGCAAGTCTGAGCGGACTTTAAGAAGAATTTTATATTTAGAGTTGCATATATATATCCATACAAAATTCAAATTGTGTTTAACCTAGGGCAAATGAGATTCAAAGACGTTTGCAATACGCAAAAATCGTTACAAACTTAATGTAATCAGAAACCAATTTTTGGCAAAATTTCAAAATGAACGATAAATCAAATTTTTGCCTTACTGGTCGTATTAGCAAGCAAAATAATCGTTTTTGGGGAACCTAAAACTCTTGTCTTATACAAGAGAACATGCAGTTTGATCAAAAAATCATTGTTTCGTGCACAACATATTCCGAAAGAATCATTGGACTCCTCTTTTTGTGGATGCCAGGGGCAATGCAGTTCCTGTTAATGGAATAATGATGCGAGAATTTCTGCAACCACAGTAGGAAGAACTTGGTATAGAAAAATTGCCACAGATGCTCTTGTTGGAGGCATTTTCCCTACCAAGCTACTCTCAAAAAATAGAGATATTGAGAGACCGCCTCATTCCCCTGATTTAACAGTACCAGAATTACTTACTTACTTACTTCTGGATATACTTGAAATGAAAAGGCTATATTGATCGCCCACAGACGTGAGAAGCCTTAAAGGCAAATATTCGTGAAGAAATTGTGCAAATTTCATCTAAAATATTGCGCAAGTTTCTGCTACACGTTCATAGTAGAGTTGATCATTGTCTGACTTTTGTTTAAAAAAAACTTGGCTCTATGTATTTTGTCGCCCCTTCAAATGAGAGGGATTTTGATTGTATTGTTGAAAGGTTTTATTTTAAATGAAAAGATTATTTTCAAATAAAAAAATAATCCAAGAGCACTTTTGTATATTCAACATATTCATGTTGCCTAAAAAAATCCCGAGCGCTTTGCGCGATGAACATTTTTTAATGGCAACATCAATTTCGCATAAAAAGAGGGAAAATATTTAGAATATTCAAAAGTGGTGGCGGGATATTTGTTTTGAATATATCACAAACAATAAAAATTATTTGATTTTGTCAGCCTCTAAATATCGTATAAATTATGACATTTCAAAGGTCGAAATGTCAGATACAATTGATATTGCGATTGTTGCTATGATACTTGTCTATTTAAAGCAATAAGCAAGTGAAACACCAAATTGAATATACAGCTCATGTAGCACGTGATTTGTCAATTTTGAAGGAAGGTGAGTGTATATTCATGATATACTGCCATGATTGGTTTATTTCTTCAAAATTCTTAAATAAAATTGGTTTAAAATGTATGAGGGATATAATCATAAAAATAACCTTTAAAATGAGGTTTCGCAGCCAATTTAGAATATTGTTAGCTGCATATATTTAATCGTAAAATACATTGAACAAATGTGATTTAGCATCATGCGGAAGTATTTGGCACCGAAAAAGGAAAATAATTACAGGACATACCAAACAATTTTAATTGCACGTCATATATGTCGTCATCAAACAAAATCAGGTGAACCATCACAACTACACTTCCGGTGCGAAATTATAAGTTTGAAATTTAAATCTCGCGCGTATTTCAATATTGGCAACAATGACGAAAAATATGCAGTGTTGTATTAAATTTGACGCCTCGAATTATTTGATTTAAAATTTCTGAAATTATCTGTCAATAGATAATTATTTAATTGTTTGACGTTTCATAAATAGGGAGAAATATTACAAGCTGGCGACATTGCACGGATGTGACGTCACATAATAGCGATGACCTGCAATTAAAATTGTTTGGTATGGCCTGTATACTTTTCTTGAAACTAATTAATTGAAAAAGTCTATCTAAAGAGAATATTCATCAGTTTTGAGTTCCCGTAAGAGAGCTAAACATTCGACTTGTTAATATTTGTATATTGTTCATTTCTTACAAATTATCTACTGATGTATATACAATATTTAGAAGCAAAACCGTTGCACGTCATGACTACTATGTGACGTCACATCCGTGAAATGTCGCTGGCTGCTAATATTGCTCCCTATTTATTAAATGTCAAACAATTAAGTAATTACCAATTGATAGATAATTTCAAAATTTTTACATGAAATAATTCGAAGTGTCAAATTTAATACAACACCGCATATTTTTTATCATTGCTACCAATCTTTAAATCCCCGCGAGATTTAGATTCCAATGACGTAATTTCGTACCGAAAATCTATTTGTGTTGGTTCATCTGATTTTGTTTGATGACGACATTTATGATGTGCAACGGTTTTACTACTAAATAGACAATAATTAACTAATCCCAAATAGTGATACTTGCAAGTAAAAATAATAAAATCTTGAAGATTTGTCATTGAAATAGCTGATTTTCATGCGTAACTAAATCAAAATATTCGCATTATTACAGTAGAAGTCAATTAAATATTTTTATGCATCTCCCAACTACAATGCAATTCCATAATCATTTGATTATTGCGAAAGAAAGAGAAATACATTTGCTATAGGTAAATTAGAAATCAAATTGCTTTTGAAAAACAACATTAAAATGCATTTATAATTGACAGCTTATTACTTACTTGTACATGTATGAATCAAAATAATGACTTAACATATTAAAGCTATTGTTAATAGCAGTAGCAAGGGCAAAATAGGTATATGATCAGGTTGATAAAATACGCAAAGTAATTTAATGTGTACTTTTTTTTAGAAAGAAACTTATTTAGGACGGTAATATTATTTCGTTGCCGATAAAAAGAGAAATGGTATTAATGTAATAATTCACCTGCGTTTGTATCGTACATAAGAACCTCTAAATTATGTTATTACGTTGACGCTCATTGCTTTATATCCCCCCTAAATTATGTTGAAATATATTAAAATGCATTTACTGTAAAACCATTTATGCTCCGGGCGCGCCGATTCTTTGTAGTCGTTTTTTTAATTTTAAAAGATACTTTATTTTATACCTCATTTTGACAAGAATAAAATAATCTGTGTTATTTTTTTAAAGAATTTTTTAATATATTTTTTAAGCATTAAGATTTGTAGAGGAATGTAGTTTTCGAGATTTTGAAACAATTGATTTCGGAGTTTTTAATATTTTACTTTTGCGCGAAAGAAGAGATATGTTTATAGTCAAGTTCGGCATGAAAGTGGTTAAAAGTGAAAGCCCTGAATCAATACTAAAAATAAAGTTGAAGAGACGAGATGTGAGAATTTCAGGACCATGTTTAATAGTACAAGTAATTGCCATTAAAAAAATATGGTAAGGCGTTTGCCATGTAATGTTTTATTGTTATAATAATTGGGACACGTCGCAGACCACGAAGTTAAATTATTATTATGTCGTGCTGCAAAAAAGGATACGGTTGCAGAAAATTGCGAAAGCTGCTCGAGACCTAATAAATTTTGGAAATGGGTTTTAGGAGAAACTGAGATGGTCTGGCAAATATTAATAAAAATACTATCAACAAAGACAAATATATTTCGTATGAACTTTTTGCCATTTATCTTGCCTTAAATAATTATTGGAAGGAGGTGATATTTTTGATTTCTCATGATATATCCGAAGTAAGCTATCTTTCGTTATATCACTGTCTTAATCATTTCTTCTTCCTTGTTAAGGCGTTATAGCACATCTGATTGGAAATATGTTGAGTCCAGGGTATCCTCAGTTTTCTTCGGTTGCAAAATAGTTCAAATACTCCTAGACGTCTATTGAATTCCTCATTCAGAGTCCAGTTGAGTTAAGTTTTCCACCCTCTCTAATTTGATTTGTCCGTCATATATATCTTCTGTAGCGTATCGTTGTTTACTGATCAGTTTCGTTTTTCCAATATTTACTTTCATACCAATTCGGCAGAGGATTCTCTAACTGATCAAGCAGACGTTGTTACCCTTCATTTGAATGGATAAGCAGGACCGTATCGTCTTCGTATTCCAGGCTATTGATCTTATATCCCCCAATCAATATTCTTTCATCTAGGTTCTCAAAAACTGTCCGAAACAGGAACCCTGAGTAAACATAAAAAATAAATAGAAAATAGTAAGAAACACTGTCGAACTCCGGGTCTTACAGTTTAATAAAAAAGGTGTATGTATATTATGTTTTCCTTGCTGGTGCGCATTCCATCTAGCCAACATATTATAAATGATGTTTTTGGAAGAGTAAACCCTCGCCTTAAATATCTAATAAACAATTTAATAAAAATTGCAGAAAAAGCAAATGCCAAATTTTCCACAAGGATTTGAAATTGGAGGGAATAAAAAATAAGAGAAAATATATACAACTGGATGAAAGAATTGCAATTTTTTTTTATAAAATAATGACATATTTTTAAATTTATTTAATATTATTGCACTATGTAAGTTTAATAGGTATAAAATGTAAACAAGAACAGAATATCTGTTAAAATATATATATGTAAATAAAAATATGGAATATTATATTCTTAAAATTGACAAGTTAAACATGCCAATACGATGTAGTAGAATTATTCACTAAATGAACTGTTCGCTAGATGGAGACATCGCCTTTGACCCTTTAAGGCACCTCACTAATGCGTGGTTGTTTTGGTTGATACTTTTGTAGTTTAGTATTAATTTTGACCATTTTTTTTGGGAGTTTTAAAAGAACTTTCAGTATACGGATTTAGTATATTTTTAATTTTGTCCGAAACTGGACCATAAAAAGTATAAATATTTAGAGAATTTTTTGTCTTTTTGCTTTCCGCACACTACTGCGCAAGGAAAGTATTGTAATTGTGATAATAATCGACTTCAAGATTTTAATTGATTTTAGCATTTTTATTTTACCTGAACAAGTTTTGGATATTTTCGCGAGGATGTTTATGCGTGTTTGCGTGTGCACGTGCGTGTGCATGTGCGTGCGTGTGCGAGTGTGTGCGCGTGTTCGTGTGGGTGTGTGTACGTGACTGTGTGTGGGTGTGTGTGCGTGGCTGTGTGTGGGTGTGTGTGCGTGGCTGTGTGTGCGTGGCTGTGTATGAGTGCGTGTGTGTGTGGATATGTATGTTTGGATTTCTTGTGAACACGATAGCATCTAAACGCTTCACTCAATCGGGTTCAAATTTGGTTCCCAGTTTATAAGACCAAAAAAGGAAGATCGCTGGTTATTTTAAGAAATGTCGTACTTCCGATTTCGCCGGAAATGGTATGAACTTTTAATTTTTAAAGAATTGCAAAGTGATTTTCCTCTATTCATAGAAAGTATGTTCTACTTCGCGAATAACGCTTTTATTTCATTCATTTATCTTTAAAATTAACCAAGATATTTTCCATAAAATATGATATGACGTAGATCACGGACTAAGTGTTTGGGCGGCCAGGGTTAGACCGGCAACAGAGCATATGCTTGGAAGGTCGAATTTACTATTTTTAATAATTGGATATATGCTGCGTAAAGTGTTTTTATAAATTTTTTTATTAATTAAATTATTAATTATAATGAGGTGATATATTACGCCATCTGTTTCAGTTTATGACAAGCTAAAATACTTATACTAGGTACTTATGTAAACCGTAAATCGGCAAAAAGTGATAAACAAATTCCCCCTGATATGCCAGGAGCGCATGAATCAGAAATATGTACATTTAATTAAATCTGCACAAAGCGAATTTAATTAATGAACAAAATGTGAATGCTTGCAGAATGTCTACACCTAGGCGACGTGCCACGTTTCGTCCTTATAATGGAGTCATCAGGCCAGGATAATAGATCCTTTGCAAGCAAACGCATTTGGTTCACAGCAAAATGTATGAATGAGGTAATATGTTACTCCATCTGTGTCAATTTATGACAAGCGAAAATGCTTGTATTAGGTTGATTACAATTAAAAATTTTGGTGGGAAATAATTATTTTCCAAATTATATTTAGTTTGACGTTTAAATCTTCTTGCTTAATAGGAATTGTTAATGTGCAATGAATCATTTTTATGCAACAATGGATAGTTTCAGCCTTATTAATTTATAATTTTATTCGATTTTATAAAAATTAGTGAAAATACTTGGAAATCACTATTACTCAATATTAGACAAATTAGTTAATTGTATTAACATAAAAAATAATTAATTTTTGACTAATTAATTTTAAGGCAAGAAATTGTAGATGCATTTAACATTTAGTTAACATTGCCATTTTCTTAAATTAATGATAATATTGAGCTAACATTTAAATAAATTAATAGAGTTCTTGTTAGGTAATAGTATATTTATTGGGGATAGAAGGAAAAATGTAAAATAGCATGTACTTTTTGATATAATTGGCGTGTCTGGAGATATAAAAAACCATCTTAGTTTCAATTTTTGTCTTTATTATTTAAATTTATTACAATATACTTTTACGTGTATTAACGGCTCTCGTTCTCCGAAATTTGCATATTTTTATCTTCTCATCTTATTTTAAAATCATCAATACTTCATTATCTTAGCTTCTTAATAAAATTTCATAATTAATTTACAAAATTTTCCTTGAAATTGCATGGCTACATTCATTCAACAGACAAGTTTGCATATGACGCGCTTTCACTATACGCATTATACTGCTAATTAGTGCTCGGGTTCATCAAAAGAATATTTTTACGAGCCTCTTACTACATTATAAGATCGATTATTCTTCCTTTCCTCAATATTGTTTTATACTTTGCAGGCAATTAAATTTTATGAGAAATTTCTGATGCAAGATATTAGATTATCGACTTACGAAGAAAAAGTTTTGCATTGAAATCAATCAGTTAATTTAATCTAATATTATAGTATGTGCAAATATGTAACGGTGTGTTGCCTTAAATAATGCACAAATATAAATTTTTATTCGATTAGAATACAATTGCTTCACGTTTTCTAGTATTGAAACCGCTCTACAATTTAAAGCCGCCCACTATACAGAGTTTTTAAGATTGTAATAGCCTACGGATGACAGAGCGCATTTCCCTGATATCATTGGGTGGCTCCTTTCCACATAGTTGCATATATAAAAAATACGAGCAATTTCATATTAAATTATTGTAAGGTTAATTCTCATAGAATTTAACCATAGGTAGAGATCAGATGCAATTCATAGATTACTATTTCAACAATGTAGATAACAACAGCTTGGAAATAATCTAGGAAACACTTGAATAATTTTTCAGATATGTACCGATAAAGAATATTTTCATGCTTTCGTTATTTGCTTTTATTAGCGTAATTACCAACGATTGAGTTAATGTTTTATTTGATTAAACATTTCTTATATTACAATTTTTAATAATGGGATAAACACGCACATTTCTTACCAAGTTTACATGGTGACTCCTACAGTGCATCAAGCGGATAACCCATTGAAAATATTCAATTTATCGTTATATGATTATATATTATTAGTCAAAAATTACAATTAAAAACTATAATTAGTTACATATTTAAGAAATTAATTTAAACGTTAAAATAAAAGTTTAAAGTTTCAGTTTAATTACATTGATTCTCATTTCTTTAAATTCTGTTTCAAATATATTTTTCACGATAATCATCCCTATAAAATTCTAAGTGCATCATATTTTCAAATCTTTAATTAAGGAGTGTTTCAAGGATAATTGCAGAAAGTTTGAATGAAGATTTATTCATTACCTCTTATTTTGTGTTTTAAGTAGGAAATTTTTTGTTGCTTTATAGTTTGTAACAGTTCTCGGTCGGACAAATAATCAACCCATGAGATACGCACTAGTTTACGAATGATCCACATTTGGAATGGTTCTATGCGATTCATTGATTTTAATTTTAATAACCATGATTCAGTCCCGTATGTTATGGGCCATACATAACATTTTACCAAGCGGAGTCTGAAGCTCAGAGGAATCTCTAACCAATGCCGATCTTGCCATCGCTGTTCTTATTTTTATTTCTATATCACTATCAAGTTTGTCATTTATAGCGCAGCTTAGATATTTGTACCTGCCAAGTCTTCCCAAAGGTTTATTATCCACACGAGGGATGTAGCGAAATTACAAAAATCTGTTCTTTTTTGTAAACGCTCTAGAGCCAAACGAAAATTCCAATCGAATTAAAATATTTACCATAAGTTTTAAACTATTATGTAAGAAACTGCATAGTTTTTGGGCAAGTTCGAAATTCCGGTTTTGCCGGAAATGCACAAGAAGTATATTGGAAATCACTCCTGATTTTTTAAGTTTGCAATTATTACTAAAAAAATCTCAAAAACTCCCCTTTTCCCTAATTGAATCTTTAAGGAAAATGAAATATTCATTGTACCGCATAATTTTCTAAAAATGATACAGGGCTATAATTTTCGCTTCTTGTTTCAATGTTTCTAATCAATTTTCATTCCAAAGTATAATAGAACTGAGATTGCACGAATATACAGTTACCATACGAAGATGATTGAAATTCCAATTGCGCACGCTTAATCATTTCAATTTTGAAATTTACTAGATTCTTATGTCCCAAGTTATTACGAAGAGAAAGGCACGGATTACTTATACGAAGTAGCGTACTTTGATATTAAATTTTATTTACAAAATCCGATTAATAAAGTGAGTCAGATCTCCAGTTTAAAATTACCTCATCATGTAAATAATTCCCAGTGAAAAAATCATAAGAAACAAATGTATTTGCAATTACTAAAATTTACGAAAAAATATAAGTAAGATTAATGGGGATGGGTCAAGTTGAATAAATAGAAAGGTGAAGAGGTGAACGTATTTTTATGTACGCAATTGTAAAATGAAGGATAAGTAACTTGACGAAATTTGTATTTACAAAGAAATTATAGTATTAAATACTTCAATTAATAAAAGATTTTGAGTAGCAAATGTGTCTTTTAGTTGTCATATTAATACAAAGTAAAAAGTGTTTTATTAAATTATTTCTTCTAGATGTTAATGTAAATTAATTAATTACATGCCGGTCTCATAATAATATAATAATTAATATGAATAAATAGTATTTTATATACCATGGCATTAAAGTGGATTTTTTATTACGAGTATGGAGTTTATTCTCCGAAGCGAAGGCTGAGAGAATAACCATGCGAGTAATAAAAAATCATTTTAGTGCCGAGGTATATATTATATTTTTTCTGAAAGAGTTTAATATTCATTTTAAAGACATTTAAAAATCTTGAAATTAGATTAAATTGAAGTTATGCAACCAACAATACAGGTAGACTCATAAATAGATGGCGTATATTTTTCTTTATAAAAATGATAAATTATTAATTTAAAACATAAAATTTATATAGAACATTGATAAATGTTGTGCACTTTCCTCCGTTTCTTCAAACACAAAAATCTGACAAATCACATTTGTTTTTTTATTGTTTTTATACATTGCAGTTATGCAACTAACTATACACAAAAGCGTCCGTAAAATCGCATTTTATGGACTCATTTGGGTCATTTTAC
>JAODAH020049682.1:0-13399 GCA_027574865.2 Coproporus ventriculus | reverse complement strand
CGCATGCGCGAATTTTATACACGATATTATTATTGAGTTCGTGTCGTGGCATGGGATACATAAATTTGGATGTGTGCGGCCATCACACTGGAATTTGATGGTTTGTAGGTGTAGGTGCGGTGGTTGCGGGATGATCGCACGCGATGAGTTATGGTTATAGACTCTTGCGGATATCGCACGCACCCGGGGGATATTCCGCAATATACTTTTATTGGAATATAGCGAAGTGGGTGCGAACGAGACACACCGGCCTCTTTTTTACAATCACACATCAATATTTTATATTTATGCCTTCTTACTGATTCACTGCTGTCATATTCCAAACCGCTATTTCTTATTTTGCCCCGTTACTATTTTGCGGGGGCAACCTCACTCTCATCGCATATACATATAATCATTTGACTTGCTAAACGCTTATACTTATGCGAGGATTTATAAACTTTTCACAGACATAAATTTTATCTATTTAATACATATCCGCGTAGAGATTAATCCGTGCATCCCATAGGAACATCCTGAGGAAATTATGTTTGCTGTATCAAGGTGAAACACGCTTCCCAAAGATTGAGTTCGTGTCGTCGCGGTTTTCTATAGTATCTTGTCCTGCATCTATGCCGGTGGTTATCCTCGGACGTCTCCCACACGCGTGCCCTCGCATAATCAAATGGGATTCGAGACAAACTTCGGTGCATTCGGACAAAAGGTTTATCAACAATACAACCCCTATAGTTACAATGTTTTCGTGCAAAAAAACCGACACAATAAAATCATATTTCTCCTTCATCCTTATAACTCTTAACCGACTTGAATGAAGTTAATTCGAAAATTATCCCATCCAACGAAACTTCAACATTCCTTATAACTTACTTCTTAACTTTCCACCTTTATTAGGGTTCTTTACAACATAGTTAGTTGTTTTCCTCATTAAACACACCTTATACAAAAGGGATCTGTACGAACATCAAGATATAATTGCGATGTTAACTGCTTAGGATTGTTTTCAACAACTTCGCATAATATTTAAGAAATTTATGCTAAATAATTCACTTCAAATTAATATCATTCATGAAATTTTCACAACAAAATTATAATTTCATATATTCACTCTAAAAGCATCTTTTCACTTGAAACTTTCATGAATTATCACTTTTCTTATTTTTATTCATTTTTCTACTGCATTAAAACGATAAGAAATATTTTTATTTTTTATTTTGCCATCTAATTTCTTGTTTGGAATCTTTCAATATCACAAAATAAGAAATATAAATGAAATGAAAAATTTTATTTCTAATCACTTAAAAAAGAAAGATAATTCGTAAGAAAAATGAAATGTAAATAAAATTTTAAATTTAATTTTGAATATCCCCAACTATTTTATATAAAATTAAATATATGAATTTGAAAGCAAAGAGCTTCTCTCTCTGAAATTTAATATTACGACATGAATGTTAGAGTATTTACTTTTTGTTTCGGTCCCGAAAAAAAAAGTTATTGTTATGTTTTCTTTTATACATTTTTTTGCAGCGCGTTATATAACAAGTATATTTATTAAACGTTTTTATTGTCGTGAAACCCGCTAATACATTTTTGTAGAAAAGTTAGAGCCATTGTTCAGTTGTCCACTGACCAGAAGTAGAAGGATGAAATATATCCCGGAGCCGAGCAGTAAAGCAGAAAGCCGGTCCAGAGAGCCAGGTAATTACTTTCCAGACAATACAATCAATTAATTACTAGTGACGGGCCCCGCAGGTCGCCGGGACGCGTGCTGATACCGACGCGACGCTCAAAACAACCCCCAGCGTGAGTGGACAATATTATCGACGGCGGCGACGGACGATTTCTTTTCGTTCACCCACGATTCTAATCATTATTGGATCTAATTGGACAATTGCAGGGATATTTAGTTGGGACGCGCAACAAGCACATCGCATTTAATAATAAATATATATTTATTAGGACCCCACAAGAAAGATAGATACAGGTCGTTTTATTATAAAGGAAGAGACGACCCGTATGTGTGCCAATTGAAGCAATCAACAGAGGTAGGGAACATAATGGAGACACGGCGCGACAGCTGCAGGTATGTGAACTAATCAGAACCAATTTAGGGACCTATTAGCTTCTGTACCCGTATACACTAGATAGGGGCACCGCGATACCCAACTTGAGATCAGATGACGCTTTCACCTAGTATTCCAAAGATCTGGAGATAAACACACAAAACATTTAAACTTGCAATTGATTAAGATTAAACCAATTATTGAATATTTGATAATTATTAACAAGTTTTAAATTGATGACAATATTTCGATGTTCCCATATTTATCTTAAAATACATATTTGTGGTGTGAATCATATTCAAAAACCCATAAGTCACCTATTCAGGCTCTAAAATTTGGTATTCCTCAGAGTTCGATTTTAGGTCTTTTATTATTTTGAATAACAACGAAATAGCGGTGTGGACAGTCGTAAATATGATGGGAGTATTGCGGAATATTATTTTTGAAACGACCAAAACAGCGAGAATCGCTGGAGAATCACATCGAAATTATTAAAAGTCGACTGAAAATGTCGAAAATAGCCTCGAAAATGGCAAAAATCATCTTGAATTATGTGAAAAAATTAAAATTATCAAAAATGCTCGAAAATCGGTAGGAAATGTCAACATCGAAAAAAAAAGAATCAGCCTAATCGGTCCTACCGTTCTTAAGTGATGATCTTTCTTACATGCGGCAATTCATTTTTATTTATATAGATTAAGGCTTCAATGTTTTTATTGTTGCTTACATTTTCCATTTCATTTTCGAGTCGTTTGAAACAAGTTAAAAATAAAAGAAAACGCTGTAAAAATTTAGATTGTGCAATATATTACAATTTACGACAAATTACCCCTACAAAAAAATGGGGTAAAGCTATAATTAATTGAAACCCGAATTACCCAATTAATTGATAAAGGGTGAGTGTGAAACGAATCCTTTAATAAAATTTAAATCGCGTAATCAAACACCCAAAATATGCTAGAGCACTTTAGAATCAATAGAATTTTTTTTAATATTAAATTCTCAAAGCGAATATTTGTATTAACCCTTACCTAAGAATTTTAATTTAAATCTAATCAATCTGCACCCTCGAAAACTATTTATCGAGTCGCGTGCGGGAGAATAGTCTTTAATTGTGCACCTATTCTATACAAAAGGGCTTCAAATCATCCCCTACCCTGTTTAACTTTCAGAGTAAGAATAACAATTTTATGTTTACGCATTGATGTGCACAGGCACCTATTGTAGGAGTCATGCAGGGGGATGAGCGCTCCTGAAACAACTTTTCTGAATCGATTGAGGGGAGAGAATTTTTATTGTCTGTCCAAGAACAAATTAAAAATCATCGTTTTGGTGACATTGAAAAAAAAAACATTTTAGGTTCTTCCGGAGGTTATTGATGAGAACGTTGTGCTGGTGACAATACACTCGTGCCCACTCTACCATTACCGATCCATAATGCACATAAACCAGTTTCTTCTCGCCACCCCTCGCATGTTTAATTGTGATTTATATGTAGCTACTCTTAACACAAATATTGAAAGAGTTCCACTCGGTCGAAACTGTATTAGTTCATACACGAAAATAGGGGGTTGTTTATACATTTCTTCGGCTCCCATTAATTCACTTCTGAAAAATACTCTGGTTATTTATGGTAGACAGGCGATTAAATTAAAAATCCCGGAGTTATATTTTATTAAATATAATAGGGCACTCAGCTGGGGTGAAATGGATACTTATTTGTTTTAAAAATTATTTTTTTCACCCTATTTAACCTTTCAACTAGCATATTCTGATTCGTAAACTTCAGATTATGATCTTAGAATTGACCATCACATAATTAATGTACTTACAATTGTAGAGAGAAAGAGAGAAAAGAGGGAGAGAAAATTCTATTTGAATTATTTCGGGTATAATACGTGCAATTAAATTTTATATTTAACAAAAAATAAAAACTAATTTGTAAGGTAAATATGCAATTAAAAATTAACCTTCAAATTATTTTTGCGACGCCAGATGTGCTAGAATGCCATATAAGCATTTAACTTAAATTTGATGTTTACTGCAAGTGTTAATTAAAATTGTATACGGGATCTCCACAAAATGTGGGTGGTTATAATAATAACAGTCGAAGAAGAGGTGAACATATGGCTAAAGATAAAAATTTTCGGTGAATAAATTTTGATGAAGAAGGTTATAATTAACTAATAAAACTCGGTTCATATAAATGATAATCTACAAAAGTTTTATTGTTAATTTCTTGAACGAGGGGGGTAGAAATTAATCGATGATAAAAAGGACGTAGCGATAATCCATTTATCCATTTATAATAATAAATCTGGCACGGTGAATGAAGCACGGTCATTCGTTGGAGTCGTGAGGCAAACAGTGTTAGTCAGCGTAACAATCAAACGTGTAGATTAATCCAACCCTCGCGTGCCGTGATGTGTGCAAACCGTTCGCCGATCTGGCACAGTTATACAGCGATTTGTTCTGCAGGGGTGCACCTCACCCTTAGTACCTATACTCTGCACGTCTGCTCTTTAACGGGAGAACACACGGGAGAGGAGAGGATGTAGGGATATAGGGAGAGTTTAGGGAACGCGCGTCACTTAACTGGACACACGTCTCCCGCACTCCGTTTCGACACACAGGACGCCACTACATTAATACCCCTGAATTCATGTATATGCTAATGTATGTTTACCTTCCTATATGCTCACTGGTACGTTCCAGCTACACGTTTATTTGGCAGGTAATACGAAATATGTGCTGGATATGATTCGTATCGCACCTGGCTGACATTACAATTCACACCCGTTTTGATTTATTGATCATATACATATTCATCCCTTAACAACAAATCGACAATTAATTCCAATTCCATTCGTCACATTTCACTTGAGAAAATTGTGAGATAACCCGAGCTTTATTTATTGCTTTGTATTTCATTACGAAATGAACACCAAATGTTGGTTTTACTCCTTTTTTGTGGCCTCCACAAAAAAAAATATAGTCAACATGTGCAGTTAACTAACAGTATAATCAATTTAGTAAAGAGTATTTGTATATTACTTTCATTTCATCATGCGGTGAGTTTTTTTTTGTGTGTGTTGTGTGTGTGGATGGTAACAACGTTATGTGATAAAACGCGGCGAGGATTGCAAATTACTGAAAATAAAAGATTGCATGTTTGTCATTAGCTCGCATATAATTTTAAATTAAATGTATGTACATTGGATTTACACTAAAAAATAATCTGTCATGACACATTGAAGAGAAGTTAATTTAAGTGCTACAACATGTTTTGTAGTGAAATTAAAAAAATAATTAAGTTGTTTGAATATGAACGGTTTTGTCCTACAGATTTTTATTGCAAAAGTTGTCCTTGAGATTAGCAAATGAAGAAAATCGTTTTTCTATCGCTTTATTCCATAACCAAAAAAGAAAAATAATTTTCAAGATGTATAACTGAAAACTATCGTTATTGTCATCTTAAAATATTAAGATTGTTTATATATTTTGAAGAAGCAGAGGTAAAAAAATGAGTAAAACATGAAATGTGACATTTTTTTAAATTTTGCGTCATTAATTTCTGTTTTGTCAAAAATAATGTCTTTGTATGCCAACCTATAAAAATGAAATAAAACGTTAGTACGTTACATCTCACTTCCACTCATTTCGAGACGAAAATTAAGAAAAATTGTATGAAAATTTTTAATAAAACTCAAAGAAATTGCAATTTTAATTCTTATTTGACCTCTTCCTATTGCATACAATCTACCATTGGATTTTTTATCTTTGACCTGTAGTAAGTATCCGTCTCTGATTAAAAAGAAATAGAAAATACGATTTTTTTATAAATTATATTTTTGTAATAACGATCTAGATCGCTATAAGGTTATGTTATCCGTCATCCACCCAATAGCATGCTGTTGATGTATGCCAACCTATAAAACTGGTTTATTTTAATGTCTTTTAACTTCCTATTTGATTTAAAACTATTTAATTAATTAAAAGTTGCAATATTTTTAATATCTATATAGTAGAAAAAATCCTTGTCTAATAAGCTTCACATAATACTTATGAAACATTTTGTGTTAATTTGTTGCATTGTTTACAGTAAAGTTTTAATCAAAATACGCTGACAAAACTATATTAGTGTAACAGAGTATCATCCATTCTTTTAATTTTTTCGCTGCCATCGTGAGCAACACAAATCAGAAACTATACATATAAGGTCTTTATGGGTGGCCATAAAATTATGATTTTTATTATCATAGCTGCTTATCGTGGCCGCTGTGATGACGGGTAGAGGCTGCGTCACGTATATCTAGGGACATTTCCTAGCAGTTCCTAGTTGTTTGGGGTCATTAGTGTGTCTTGGGACTGGGTGGAAGGATAGATATCGTTATTTATCTTAAGAGTGTCTTGCTACTCTGACCGCAACTGCCGTGATCTCTGTGGTCTGCAAACGGATGTCCCCTCTTCCCAAGTCAACTATGTTTGTACTTCGACAAGTTCCCGCAACCGGATCTGATATGGGGGGATGAAGGGTTGTTCTTGGTTTCGTCAATTCCTCAACACACTTATCAACTATTATAATCGTAATGGTGACTTTGTTGATCTTTATGGGAGAGATGGTGATTGCATCGCGTGACTTTAATGTTTGTAAATGGAAAAAGAGGAATGAATATTTTTAAAGGGAAAGGATAAAAAAAATGTATTGTTTCCCCGTGGAGAAGATATAATTTAATGTAATGGAACGAAACCATATTTCGAAAACATCAAACCGTAACCCCATTTCCTAGCTTGGGAGACGCACTTCCGTGGGTGTCTCCATTGCAAGTGCTTCTAATGCAGTTCTTTTTCTCGTGGCTATTCTTCATCTCTTTTGTTCGACCGAGGTGATAATGACACAGCACCGGAGTATCCGGCCAACTTTGCGCCCGATGTTGTTTTGAAAAGCTTTCAGCGAGCTGCCGGCCACTCGTTGATTTAATATAATAGGTACATTGTGACCACCGCTTCGAGGTAACTTGGGCAAGTTTCGGATCACACTTATGTGGCGCCTCGAGCTGACCCATTGTTATTTTGCCGGGCATTGCTCACCGGATTACGTTCGTTACATTTGTACACTCTAATGGTGTATTGTATGAAATATGAACGAACTCGTTGACTATACAATTCACCTGGATTCAACCCTTACGAGTTGTATCCGAGTTTCCTGTTAGTAGCACAAGCGGGGTGGGTTTTAGGGATCGAGATGTACGTCCGCCGAGAAGCTGATCAATGATCAGCGGTCACACGTCATCAACGCCCGTGCAATGAGCTGGAAGCTCCATTTCCTCCAGCAATGTATTGAATACGCTTCATCAAAACAATTACTCTTAGAATAATGCGAATCTTCGCACCGTCTATTAACAATGAGCAATGGACATTCCTCTCATTTCATTGCGCTTTCCCATTTAAACATTAACATAATTCGAGTATAATAAAATAGTGCATTATTTTCAAGTACTAAAATGCCCCATCCTTATTTATGCAGCATTATTCGAACTCCCGTGGCGAATCGGTGCGACTGCTTCGTTATCTCCACTTTACCGTTGATTGATGTCACTGAAGTTCGCACTAATCGGCCACCTTACTGCACGTGGCGAGATGAATCTAATTCCACCGACACGTGCCCTCAAATCCCTGCACAATGATTCATTTATTTTTGCGACCCGATTCCCACAGTACGGGGACACCCCTAATGAATGTACCAAATACGATTTGGTTTTTTCATAATTAGATTTACTATTATTACGGAACGTTTACTATTCTTAGGGGTTGAAACCATTTATCTTTGTTATGTACAATATACGACAACAATCAATTACCCAACACAAACTCTTCGGCCATATTTTAAATTCATGTTACCCCTTTTCTCCTAGCTGTTTTTTTATCGACTACTTTATAACTTGGAATGGGTCCCGTAACCCTTATCATTAAATTACTTAAATAAGATTGTTTCTTTTCGTCGAAAAATCAACTTTTTCGTATTTATTGTAATCTAAAGTCGCTGCCAACTGCATCTCAAGATTTGAATGACTAAATTTAACAGCTCGTTATCTCAGTTTAAAATAAAATTGCTTTAAATTATACTAAACGTTAACCTTTTTAATTTTAAATTTTTTAAATTTCCTTTAACAGCTATTATTCATTTATTAAAACCGCGCAACAGTAGGTAATACATTCTAGTCATTTATATGATAAGAAATGTTATACCAATAGGCATAGAAAAGGATTTGAATAATTTATTATGTAAATAGGTAATATAATAATAAAGTTATCTATTTATTTAGATGTTTTATGGAACATATTCGAACGATGATAGTATTATAGGAAACAAACCACTCGTTCGCATATTTTCCCTCGTCTTTATGTACCCATCTATATCCAATAAATTGATTTGTACGATATGATAAAAGTTGCGGATATTTTTATGCGAGTTTCCCAACAAATTTTCCCCATGTTTTATACATCTGTAATAGTTTGACCATGCATAATCGCCTCGGCAGGATATGAAGTCAGGTTATTGAAACGTTTGGCCTCAATGTTAATGAAAGAAGCAGGTTTTAAGCCGACCTAACCCCCGTTTAGAGAGTAAACAAAGCGGTGGTCAAATGAGTTTTTGAAACACGCCCCTTTTACACAATATATCTTGCTTACAATCTTCACGTATTATGCATGTCACCAGAAATAACGATCTATATCGCGGAATTAATATCGGGGATGTTGGTGTAATGAAGGTTTTTGGAATGAATGAGGAGGATATAAAAAATTAAATTTGGCGGGAGCGCGATGATATTAATTGTTGGGCAAACAGCACGGATCCCTAATGGCAGTCGTCAGGTCTAATTAAATCGCATACTGCCCAAATATCCAAATTTAAAAAAAAGCCGCCGTAACGATCCCGTCGGCTCCATTAGGTAAACACTGAGGATGCAACAGATTGTGCCGATCTGTACCTCCCTCTCATCATATCCGTATCGGTATTTCATACATGGTACATTCAATTCCAAAAATATTCTTTCCACTTAAATTCATCTTTCATTCCATTTCCAAAAATATCCAAATTAGTATCAATTAAATTCATTCTGGAGCAATCAAACATTTCCGTTTTAAATCATCCCCGAAACACATATTTGATTTATATTTGTGGGGTTTGTAAACTAAATATCTGATGAAGAGTGTACAGAGCGCAGATATAATGCCGAGTATCATCCTGATGGCTTGGGCAGGCGGCGAGAAAAACAGCAATATGTGATCACACGCGGCCCCCGATGTCAATGTCGAAATAATGACGATTATATAGGAAAAGTAATTTTCCCCTTCATTTGCATACTTGATGAAAATCTCATAGCTGCTGCCTGGTTTACTCGTAAGCACCAGTAATGTTTGATATTTTGCCGATACATTAGGATGACGCACAAGGAACGTTTTATCCATCATTTGGACACATGCACGTTCACGTTATTATTACCAGAAAATTACGTTCGACTATTACATAAATAATTATTTTTTGTTACTAAATTTATTACACCATAAAAATATTATTTATCAAACAAACTTTTCATTACCTCTAGTTTATAATTTCTAAAATTTAGAAATAACATCACGTTTTTAATCATTTTTTCTTCTTGTAAATTAGTTAAACATAAAAAGTAATTAGAATCAGATTACGCAATTTTTAAATTGTAAGTACAAAATTTAAACTTACTATTTTTAAGCGTTTTATTAAGAAATACAAGATTTTTTTTTCAACCAGTTTTAAATTACAAAATATCTATGTGTGTTTAGTTTTAGTGTTATCTTAATTAAAGAACTAAATTGAAACGTTGTGGCTTTATTGACGAAAGCTAATTGATGTTGAGGAAAATGTCATATTTTCTCAGTAAAATGAGAACGGCATTCAGGTGATTAGTCAAAAATATCAATCCGTATGTCATCTCCATTAACACGCTAATGGATTGTTTATAGAGAAAATAGTGCAGAAAGAATTTTTAGTTGTGTAGAGAAACAGGAAACCAAAAAGTGGGTGTACTACTAAGCTAATCACATTTCTTTGTAAATATTTCGTCAATATCAGTCGGTAAACAAACACTCATTAACATACGCCCACGAAAGTGCAACCGGTGCATCAGTGGAAGGAAGCTGAAGATAACGGTTCAGGAAACAGGGTCATTCATCGCAACGCGTTATTGAAAATTTGCATGAAAAATTGTAGTTTCATCCATTTCAGATTAAAATCTATAAATTTTTAATTGTTATAATAAAATATCAATTAAAAAACAATCAAAAAATAAAATCGAAGAATAAAGGTAATTTTTTGGAAAAGATTATTTATTTTTTACCGCAATCGTAACTGATTGTAAATAAAAAAATGTTATTTCGATGAAAATAAATAAATAAATCCTCTAAATGTATCGAATGGATATTTATTTGTAATCTTGTAAATTGTTCCTGTAATGAAAAAAAGAGCTACAGGGCAGATTGGCAAGTTAAATATTGAATATGTAAACCGTTAATAACGTTATAAAATATGAGAACAATTAAAAGTGGAATTAATATTTGGCGTGTGTGTAAGCTGATGAAATGGCCGAGAGCAAACATTCAATAACGTTTACTGAGCCACGGATACACCTACAGCCCTTGTCTGAAAACATCCGGCCTGTAATTGCATATACATGAGCGAATTTCATATTAATTTCTGATTATACCCTGAAATGAACGGCCACAAAGCTTTTATATTGCTACTAACGCCGCCTTAATAAGACCTGTAATCCGATGCTCGGATTATTAGGCAAATATTCTCTTGCACACATCATGTTGACGCATTAATCTACAAATAGTTAAAAAATTAGAATTTCTAATAGAAATTAGAAAAATTTACATTAACCCATAATTAATTAAATCAATAAAAAGAATAAAAAGTCGAGGAATAAGAAGAAAAAGTTGAAATCACCGAAATATGTTTCCTTTTTAAAGAAAAATGGTTAAAAATATAAATTAAAATATTTTAGATAATAAATTAAAAGCAAAAACTAGAAATAGCAGAATGTAGAAATATAAATTAATTAAAAAAAACTGGAAGTACATTGCTAATTAATTGTTTGTAGGCGAAATTGGAATAAAAAAAAACATGAATATTGGGTAGAAAACTAGTTTGTACTAGGAAACGTTTGATGTGCGGCATTTCCACTGTTGTCGATTAAAAATGAGCTCATCATAGAGGAACAGATTAGCAAGCCAGTATGCCCGGTGGTTCATTTTTTTTTTATTTACCAACGGCTTTCTGTCTCGTAATTAAAATGACCACGTGTAATTATGGTCTAGATGTGTTGGTCTGTGCGCATCACACATGGCTTATTGAGATAAATACGATGTTATTTTTAACAGAGGTGTAATACAAGCTCCATTATGGCCTTTAATGAATAGAGCCTTTATTTTAGCATATAGCCTAGCTATACATGCAAAGCTTGCCGCATTTCCCTTCGTTTTTTATTTTTTTTAAATCTTTTTTTTATTCGTATTGTACATGGCATGCGTTCATTTTAATGTAAGCATGTCCGCACAGGATTTCTACCTGTTTTGTTTAAAATTTATCGCTGTCTCTCTCTTATTTAAACGTTTTATTCATGGACTTTCCAAATTCAAGTTATTATGCATATTTTTGTTTGTGCAAATATATTACTTGTGTTGACATTGAGATTTGTATTACATATCTTTCATAAAGTTGAGAAACATATGACATGTTTTACAAACGCCCATGCCAGCTTATACTTTGCTTCTTTATTAATATTAAATTTTGGCTTGATATTAGCATGATCCATACGTACTGCTCTTTCAAGTCATATAGTTTAGTACACCAAATTTCATAGAATATTAACAATTGGTTATTATTTATATTGTGTAGGTAATTATTTATTATTTATAGAATACAAATTATTAACTTGAAGTTTCTTTTTTCATTAAAAGTTTAAACATCGAAATTGAAAGATCGAGATAGTTAGACATAAATATTTTAGAAATATCTGATGCTCGATCTAAATATCTGCGAATTCTTCTATTTTATCTAGAAGAAGCAATAAACTGAGTAGCCCACAAAACTTGAAAATTGATATACTCCATTGGGCTGCTATGAATCTCTTATTTCGGGCATCTCACCCTTTTTTTTAAACTTTAACCAGTATATTCCTACAAATTTTTAAGATATTTTGCCCACCATGCAGAGTTAAGATTTTTAGATATAAATGTACAACGATTTCCGATGAACTTCTTTTTATAGTCCACCTAACAGGAAATTTCCCTGTGTGTTTTACATTTTTCAAGGGGCCGATTCATATTCTTCTCGGTATTTTACATTTAGTGGGTGTAGCGCTTACAGAATCCGTCATGAATATAGCCCTTTGTATAAGAATTTTTGGAGCGCGGGGAAGGCATTTAAAACTCGTAAAACTTGTATTTAGTAAAGAAAGGAGATGTTGTATAATTTTTTTATGTCTTCGGGGAGAGAGGTGAAGGGCACCTGGAGGATTCGATCCTTTTTTTTCATTTTAAGCGGTTTTTTAGCTTCTTGTAGACAGTGATGGCGTGTATCGCAATTTCAGGCGCCTGTTTGCTGAATTGGGATAGTTTCCACCGATAGCATCAACAATCTCGCAGTTCGCGTGCTCTCGCGTTTATCATTTCGAAAAGCGTAAAACGTCACCCCCCGTTTTCTTTTTTTTTGCAGTTTTAAAGGTATCGCTTTTTTATATGGACGCGAATCGTAGGAAGGGCTTGCGCGTTCTTTCTATCGCCCATCTCAAGTAATATTATGCTGCAGCAAATATATTTTAAATTGCCTTCGATAAATCCACGCCAGACACCATTGGTGGGAGAGAAGGCCTCCTTGAACGACACCGAAAAAAACTTCCGCTTAAATTAAAAAGTTTCCGAGAGAAAGAGCCGAGCAGCGTGCACGCGAACGTTCACTAAAACCCTCAATTCTTTTCTCTTGATTTATTCTAGCCCGTTAATTATTATTGAGTCTAATTAGCCACCTAAACCGGGTATTTGTCGCAACCCTGGACAATGCTCGCTCTCCATAACTGACGCGCCAAATGGAACAGAAAATTGTCTTCTACTCCCAGCGACCAAGAAATAGTATGCATTTTTTCCTCGGCGCGTTCTCAATCTTTGCACATTCCCCATTCCAACAGGCATTTATTTTAAGCCGGACTTGGACAAATCGCAGTTATTTACAGTTCACCCATGATAAGAATACTCAATGGGAAAAAATACCTTAACCCCTTCACCCCATTAATTTTTTT
>JAODAH020049658.1:0-26806 GCA_027574865.2 Coproporus ventriculus | reverse complement strand
TTCAAGCCTTCATATGATCGCCAACCATCAGAAATAATCGTGGTCCCCGGGAGAATGTACTGGACTATTACTGCCTCCAGTGTTTTCTTCGTCCTGTCGTCAACTTCCACGAGGAAGCACTTGCCGGTATTCCTTTCTATACCGCCGAATACCCAGTGGCCAGGCCTCCATTGTCCCCTATGGACAAGAATTTGGATTCATCCACCTCAACAATTGAATTAACTCCTCCTACTTGCATAGGATTGTCGATAATGTGTTGCTCACATATTTCGCGGAGAAAGTTACACCAGTCCACAATAGTGTGAGTTGATTTCTTTCCTATTTTGCGGTTCATCTTCGGTCCACATATATATTATTATTATTATTGACTTATTTGACAGAGCGACAAGTGACTTCGAGTAAAGAAAGACTCGTGTCTGACCCTTCGCTCTTTTTTGCATTGTTTACACCTCCACATGTATCCATCCTTATATGCTGCTTTTTTGGAGAACGTCATTTCCACTAGACAATCTTCGCAATTCAATTTGTTGCGAATTAATTTTCGCGAAGCCAAAAATTTCAACAAATTTATGACGGTGGTTGAAGAGGGGAAGTAATGCCCATAAATCAGTGTCGTCTTCCATGATTTGATTTTCCTGCAATTTTCATTTTCTTCTACGATAAATGTCGCCATTTTAACTGTTTTTTAACTTTAACCGTGTATTTCTACTAACTAATAAAATACTTACAACACACATATTTATAAGCGAATTTTTGAATAGAAGAGGTGGTAATCTTCTATGGGGATGGAATCCTCTTGGAATATTTAATGCGGAAATATAAATATGTTTGGGATTACAAATGCTAAAATTAAAATTGGTACCAATAAACAAATAATTTTGGAAGAACGGACTAATGATAAAAGGGGGTATTAAAGAAGCCATGCATTTGGGTCCCCTGGAAATTTGCATTTATTTTTTACTCCAATGTCAATAAATGTCTTATAGGAAAAATAAGTATATATATTTAAATGTGGCAAGATTTTGTATCTAGTCGGAGTTTAACAGTTTGATAATGGATCAAAACAATCCGTAAAAAGTATCGGATAATAAAAACCTAGTGATAGAACAAACTACTGGTTTTATTTTACCTATAATATTAAACACTTCTTCGATATTAGGCTATTGATACTTAATCGTCATCCAAAATCACATCGAAAGCGATATTGAAACGCCTCTGATCATTAGCTATAAAAATATTCCTACCTATTTTATTCTTCCTCCGACAACTTCCAGGCTCTTGGCCACAGGAGTATTATCATCTACTTATTTTATAGTTCTGTCAGCCTGACACCTTAATACTTATCTATTCAATCCTAGTTGGTAATATATATAAATGATTTTTTGTTGTAATTTATTCTATTATCTAAGAAGCTGGTAAGAGAAGATTTATAAAAACAATTTTTGTAATTTTATTAATAAAATTTCTTTATGTTAGATTTACTTTGAAATGGCTACTAGGTGGGAAAGAAAAGAATTTCAAGAAGGCAAACGGAGAGGATGCAGAGACATGACAACTGTTCGGAGCCATTAGCAATTTGAAACTTGGTCTTGCCGAAGCAATTAAAAAGTTAGCTAATGCAATTGCTCAGGCAAAACCAACTTTCAAAAGATAAAAATTAACTTCAACTATTTTTAAAAATATTGTTTTTATTGTTTATTTTGTAAAATATTTATTACATATTTAGTTAAAAGTTTTTTTTAATGCTGCGAATAGTCAAATTTCCATAGCAAAAAAACGGTTTGATTAATAAATAAAAATTGTTCACTTCACTTCACTTTTGAATAACCTAACTTCACTTTCAAAAATAACAAAATTTTACACTTCAAACACCACAGATACTTAATTTTTAACTTATTTCTTCAATTTTATTTAATATTTTCCTTAAACAATAACGATTGTAGGTAAATATGCTGTATATTTACAGAAATTGATATTTAACTTGTCACGTTAAAATTTAAGGGGTACCTTTCTTCCAGCCGATAAAAATTTAGTTTTACCGGAGTGTTTTATCGGACACGGTAAAATTTTAACGTGCGAGGGCGCTTATAGAATAGCAAACTGGTTTAGCATGGGGTTAAAATTTAACCCCCCCTGTTAAATTTACCGTTTTCGTTACAGAATACAGCCCATATTCAATTAAATATAATTTGGTATTAATGATTATTTATTATATATGGAAGAAAATGGAGAAAAAGACTTTGCTAATGAAAAAGTACAAAAATCTTGTCCGCCACTTTTCTTTGCCTTATCAATCCGGTCTTGTAATTTGAGTTTGAAGCTGTTGTACTAAGGAGATATAACTGAAAAAATTACAGAAATGAATAAAATTTTAAAAAAACCGTAAAAATAAAAATAGATGAAAGAAAGTTTCAATGGAATAAGTTGGAATCACCGAGAATACTACACAAATGAGGTAATTAGATTTCTGCTAGCTTCTTTAGGTTATAGTGTGATGGATTCATTTGTATGTCTGTGAAGAATGGTATCGTGATAGTAGAAAGAGTTATATAATATTCCCGCACTTCGTATTATGTGTATGTTTGGTTGCCTATAGGTTCGCTACATTACTATTAAAATCACGTATGTGAAGAACATTTGAAGAAAATCTTTGGAGCGGTTTTCGAGACATTAAATTTGGTTTCATATATACTGCCTTTAATTTTTGTAATATAACAATGAAATTTTCAGAATCAATTATATATCACTAAAACTACTAGATATCAAGTTCCATCAAAGTCGGGCCAATAGTTTGGCCGTAAGAGGATGTTTGAATTTTTTTGATTTTTATATCTGGATACTATTTAACGGCTCTTGGGTTAAGCTATAACCGGCTAAATACCAGACCGAAATGTGAGAAAAAACCTACTGAAATGTTAGTTTTAGTAATACGTATGCAGGGGAAAATGTGAAGGGAAAAAAATGATAATTCATAAAACATAATTCAATTTCAACTTTGGGCGCTAAAATTATCAAAGTTCTCTAGCAAGCATCGAAGTTTTGCGGCAAAAATCTTTAAGCATATGACATATGTCTGCTTTTCCCTTTTTACCATTATTTCACCTTCATTAAAAATTAACTACCACAATGTAGAAGCGCAACAAACTTTAGTAAAACAAAGCAATTTCAAAAATCGAAATTAATTGTTTGTAGTACATATTTTGTGCTATGTACAGTTTCATCGAATTTCATCATTAAAGATGGACTATTTCTTAGAATTACAGAATGGATGGACATGCTCCAACAATAAAATATTCACAATGAAATAAGTTACAATTCATTTTCCGATAATAAAGCCAATTGAAACATTTGTAACATAACACGTTCCTCCACTTAGCTTTCCATTATTAAAATAAATTTAGCTATTATTTTACCCGAAGACATTTTTCAATTTAGTGTGCAATTTAGTTCGTACCAAGTGGCTTCGTAATTAATTTTTAGTTCATTAATGTCATTACTTCGATATTTGATTGATGGCAATAATTCTAAAAACCTTTTCAGGGGTTTGGATTTAAAACGCAACTTTAATTTCAAATGTACGAGGTCTGTTCAGAAAATAAGTGAACATTTTGAATTTCTATTCAACGCACATATTTACTGATATGCGATTGGCAGCTTCGATTTTTGATATCTCCCTTAGTGTTTATGATATTGTTTTTTAAATGTAACGTATTTAAATGTTAGTAGCGAATTTTGAAATGTGTAACGATGCAACGTAATATTTTCACAAAAACATTACAACTTTGAAACAATCATTTGAAGATGATATTCTGCGTCGTACGAAATGTTACAAATGTTATTCACAATTTAAAAGTAGTTGTTATTCAATTAAAGATGATCTTCGAACAGAAAAGCCTTTAACTTCAAGTGATGATTCCTACATCAGAAAATCAACGATCTGGTGCGTGCAAATCACCGATTGATAATCAGAGAAACTGAAGAAAAGATTAACATCATTGTGACTGAAAAGTTGAACATGCATCGAATTGCAACAAAATTTATTCCTCTTTTAATGACCCAATAGAAAAAAATCGAGTGCACATTTGTCGACAACTCCTTGAACAAACCAATGACGATGAAACATGCAAAGAACTGTAACGGGAGACAAATGCTGGGTTTACGTATTTAATGCATTGGCAAAGGGTTTCCAGGTTCCAAGAAAGCACGTTAGTCTCGACTCAGTGTTCTTTTTCGACTTTAATAGACTTGTCAATTTTGAATTCATGTCTTTTGAGGAAACAGTAAAGCTGCCCATTCATTTAGCTTTGTCAACTCGTCAGTTTTGTGCAAAAATCAAATGATTGTCCTTCCTCAGCCCTTTTATTTCCCAGACATGGCTATTTGCCATTTTTTCTTATTTCCGAAATTAAAATAAGTTTGACAGGGCAACGACATTATAGTATTCATGACATCAAAGCAAATTCGTCACGCACCGTAAAGGCCATTTTAAATAAAGCTATCTAGGAAATGGAATTTAGAATTTTCTATCTTTGAAAAATAAAACTTTTAAATGGCATAACTCACTTGATCAAATTAAAATTCCTTATGATCCCCAATTTTTACTGAGCTGTTGTAGATTTTTTAATGCTAGTATTTGCTGGTTGTTAAAGAAACGAATTGTGAAGGGTTGACCGTGTAAAAAGTATGCGCATCGGCGGATGTACACACATGCAAAGAAGAGAAAAATCACCGGAGAACATTATTAATTGAGGGAAGGATGTAAAAACATGGAAGGCAGCAATTAATTTGGTGATAAGTTAAGAAAAATGGAAATAAAACAGAAAAGGTAATATTTATGGGGGGCGTACTGGACCCGCATTAAATTTTGTCTTAGTTTGCATCGTTTTATTTTATACTATTTACATTGGTTGACAGTTAATCTACCCAAGAACAAAATGAATATAGCTGACTAGAATTTATATGAAAATAAAACAAATAAGTTTTAATTTTTTAAATAACAAGCTTCAAGTATTAAAATATTCCCTACAGGGATAATTGTTTGCGAAAAAGAAATTGTAGAATAATTTTGAGAATAAAAGCAATTTTCTCTTTTGTAATTGCAACATTTCAATTAAAAAAAGGGTCATAGGAAAAAAATCAAATTTAGCAAAATATATTCTGGTTAATAACTATTTATGGACAATACAAGACATTTTCCGTAAAAGATTGAATTTTGAAGTGGAAGCCTTTTTAAATGTTAAGAAAGTGAGGGTGGTTGCATGGCAATGCAGGTCACGTTGAGTAATTTGCAAAGTTTTTCTGTTGGTAGGATGCAATTTTCTTGGAATTTGTTTTATTCGTGCCGGATATGAAGTGAGTTCGTTTACCCCTCAGTACGCAGCAATTTCCTCGGGTATTTTCTTCGTCAGTTTTTATCCGTACATCGGACTCCCGTATATTTTTTTTGATCCCGAGCCCATATAGCCATATCGCAGAATAGAAAATCGCTCTGTACATTTAGCAACCCTTATCTAAGTGTAACACCCTCACAGTTGGATGTTAGTATATGCGAAGGGGTGAGATAAGGGGGTAATTACCCGCTGGACCACGGCCGTCTTTAATCAATAGCTCGGCCAAGTCGTGTGTGCGTACCCCTCTGGCACCCCCTCATCCACCGCATCGCTAGGCTCTTGCGAGAGCTAACCCCCGCATGGTCCCACACACCCCCGCGCGCGCACTAACTTCATTTGCATGCCTGGAGCGCTCGCCCGCCAGAGTGGAATATTGGATAACCTAATGTAGGAACTCTGTCTCATTCCTCCTTCACTGCTCTATCCTTCTCTCCATAGTAACGGCGCTCCAAGAAAAACTGACCACCGGCTATACTTTACACTGGACATCCAACTCTCTCTTCCTCGCAGGGAAAACGCGCTACGCTCCATCCCCTTATCACTCTCCCGGCCCCTTCACCCTCTTGGCACACGCACGCTTTAAAATGCGCGCTATATGAATAATGGAACTGCCCGAATTTCAAATACACTTGATTGATTTCATGGAAATTACATTTTCGGCCAACGTTAGATGGACACGATGTGTACATTCTATCCCCGCGCCTCACCTTCGCCACCCACGGCATCAATGCGAACGCCTTCTCACCCCCTTTCGGAAAACCCTTTTTCGACTTAAATAGTTAATTTACAAACTTGCGCTGAGCAAACATTAGCCGACTTTTTTAATTCACTTCTCGCCCCCGCGTACAATATCAACACCAACCAGTGCTACTAATATTTACACACAAAGCGGAAACACTTCACTGACTCCAATATAACAAATACGAAAATTATTTACAAAAAAATAGACAAGTAGATATTGATATTTACACGTAAAATTTCAAATACAAATTTATTGCATTCTAAAAATTATTTTGAAAAACTTGGAACCAATAAGTGTAGTATGAGTTAAGAAAATCGTATGAGTGCGAAATAGGAACTGATTACTTATCACTTTTACGATTATTAATACTATTACTTTCAAATTTCGTAATAAGACATTCGACGATTTTACAATAATAACAATATCATTGTTACATGTACTTAACAAGATTTTCCGATAAAGCTCTCAACAATCTTTAAAGACCTTTTTTGCATACATTTGTATATTTTTATGTAACATTCTTATTATATCGTATTATAGGTCCATTCCGAGATTCACTTTATGATATTTAGTAAAATCAAGTTAGATGCGTTATCAGTTGCCAATATGAAGATTTGTGTAAAGAATAAAGATTCTTTAGCTAATTTAATTAATCAAATTAAATATTTAAAAACAGAATGGCAGTTATTTTTATCTCAGTTGGAGTAGAAGTTTCCGAAATATTTCATTATCTACTTAACAAATTAGAGGTCGATCCAAGCGAACTTAGCTTTTTGTTTTTCAATTAAAAATTATTTAAAAAATTTGAAAAAAATCAAAGTTGCGCTTTTTAACCCAAAATGCTTTAGAGACAAATTATATTTTACTTAAAAGTACCAGATTTGGAATTAACATTACAGTTAAGAAATCATCCTAATTGCCACAAAAATCAAATTGAATTAATTACAATAGTTTCGTTGATTGCAGAAACAACACGAATCAATTGATTCGAAAAAAAGTTGGGGGTATAATTTGCTTGATTGTTAGAAAACTAATAATTCGAATTCAAAAATTTAAATGAATATAAAAAAGCTCGTGACTTTAATGCATTCGTACGAATTCTTAAATGCCAACTAACAACTAATATATAGCAGTAACTTAATTTTGAAAAAAAATATTGATGTAGGTTCTGCAATCAGCGATTCAATTGGATTTATAAAGATTCAATAAAAATTGGTGCAATAGAAATATATTCAAGTGTATTTTATAATAATAATATTTAAATATTTCATGAGGTCACATAAAAGTTTCCTTGTCTGTATTTTCAATAAAGAATTGTTACATGTATTAGTTCTTGTATGTTCGGCGTATTACAGACAGTAATCCTAGTATTTGCGTAATTGTAATCACTGGTGACAACAAATCTACCGCTGAAGCTATCTACAAACATATTGGTTTATTCATTGAAGATGAAGATACAACTGGCAAATTATATTCTGGACGTAAATTCTACGATCTTGCGATTTTTGACCAAAAAGTCGGTTGCTGCGTCAGCTAGATTCCCCACAAATCCAAAATTGTTGAATACGAAGGATGAACGTAATTTTTACCATGACCGATGATGCCGTGAATGACGCCGCGTCTCTTAAGAAATCAAGTTGAAGAAGGTCGAGCCGTTTATAACAAAATGAAACAATTCATGCGTTATTTCATTTTTTCCAACATTGGTGAAGTTATATCACCTTGCCTGCCTCTCGACTCCCTGAAGTTCTTAAATCAATACAACTCTTGTGGAGCAATTTGGTAACTGACGGTCTCCCAGCTATTGCTCTTGGTTTCAATCCACCAGATCTTGACACCATGCAAAAACTATAATGTAAAGCCGATGAATTTCTCATTTCCCGTTGCTTCTTCTTCAGATCCGTGCCATTGATAGATATGTAGGTGTTCTTGGTGTTGGTACTGCTGCCTGGTGTTTCATGCATTCTCCTGAAGAAACTCAAATAACTACTATCAACACATCCATCCTATTTAGTGATGATGCTGAATTCAAGGGAGTTGATCGCAAGATCTTCAGTAACCCTCTCCTCATAACAATCGCTCTCTCTGCACTTGTAACTACTTAAATATTAAACGCCGCTATGAACCGTTTGTTCAAAAATCATTTTTTTGGTTGTTTGGCTGTTAAAACAAAACTGATGTTTGTTTTGAAAGCTGTCGACGATTAGAAAAAATGTAGGATTGCTTGGATTTTAATTTTTTGCATGTTCTGCGCATTGCAGATACTTTTTGAGTTCAAAAATTAGTTTTGTCCCAGCATCCTAAATAATTTAATGTACTATTTAACGTAGTTTTAAATCGTATATTGCTATAATTTTAAATTAGGAACTTGATGCAAAATTTTGTTTTGCAGGAAAATGTAGACTCCTAAATTGCATTGTAATGTTTTCAGGAGAAATTATAGCGATTACTTCTTTAATAGAGGAAATATATTTTGAGGAAGGTTTATGTATTCATAGTTTTTCTTTGAAGATGTGGAGATCCTTTAATTTGTAAATGTGTTATAGTTGAAATATTAAGTGTATAAGAACAAAAATGTGGAAAATCTCCAACAAATACAATTCGCTTTCGTCAGAATAGATTTAGTCATGATCAAGGATAATTTATCATCTAAGACTTTTTATATAGAAAATTTAATATTTTCTATATTATGATTCTAATGATTGTATTATTTTGAATCAATCGGCATTATTAGAAATAATAAATTTCACTTTGTATTATTCTACCATTTCAAAATGTAAACTTAAATTAAATTTTTTTTTGTTGCAAAACTGCAGTATGTTGCGTTCCGGCCTACTGCGCATGCGCCAAAAAATAATGAACAGGCAATTCTAAAACAAATTCAGAATAATATATAATAATAAAAAATTATCCCAATACAAAAAAAAAGAATTTACAGTGGCAAAACGAGGAAAGAAGGTGTAAAGGATGTTTTAGAATAAATTCAATGTGCTTTTAGAATTGAGAAAAATTTACGAAACAGGAAGAGCCTCTAAATAAATATAACCATGAAACACATATTTAATTCTTTTCTTTGTAATCATAATTAATCTTAATTATAAGGAGCATTTTCAGTTTTACCTTCAAGCCTAAAGAATTGAATAATATTATGAATACAAAAATTTTTGACATACTGCCGTGAACTTGACGGTATGAACGACAGTTGTATCGTATGCGCAACTACTGTACTGCCTTCAGTATGGCCATGTCGAAAAGCACAAGAAATTTTGTAAGACACTCCACTCCTTCATTCTTACATTGTCACGTTATTTAGATTCATCCAATGTGAATACTTTTGTGTTTATTTCAGCAGATGCATTAGTTAGAAATTCATAATGATTACCCTTCCTTTCCTTAGATTTCAATTTTTCTAGTATCTGATCCTTTCTATATTGTTCTATTAAAAAATCTCAAGTACATTGAAATTTCCAAATTACATTTATTTTTAAAAAATTTTTTTTGATATTTTGATAAATAAGTGTAATTTGAAAATTTCAGTGCACTTGAGATTTTTTAATATGAAATTTATTTATCTATGTGAACATTTTTTTACAAATTTAATTTATTTATGTAAATTTATGTAACCATTTTTTTGATTTTTTTCTAATAAACAATGATTCTGAAATGCCTGAAAAGGTTCTATTTTGTACCATGCAGTTTTAAATTAATTAGTTGCTAGATACTAGTGTTATAATAGCGAAATTCAAAATAAGGCCCGTTTGTCACTACGTCTAATTAAGTACTCAAATTTGACGTATTAAAAATTAGCCCCTACACTTACTAGTACCGCCGTTTGCCGCCATTTTGATTCAGAATGATGACGCAAAATTTAAAGTAATTAGGAAAAGATTAAATTTTGATGGCCAGTCTGCATACGAAAAAGAAATGAGGAAATTATTATAAGTAAAAGGAATAATAATTTATTTTTTAAATTTATATACTTAACATACTATTTTTTAAATAAAATTGTAACAAACTTCACGTATAACTAATGAGTGCGTCTACATTCTCCCTTTTAAAATTTAATTACAACTCAACTTTTTGCATTTTAAAAGGCTCAAAAATTTTCCTAAAATAAGTTTTACTTAATTTCACATTACATGGCAATATATTAATATTTCTAGAAACTGAAAAAGTAATGAGAATATTGCAGCTGATTGCGTCAGCCGCCATTTTGATTCAAAATTTCGATTTACATGGGCTTCAATAACGGCGGTACTTTAGTAAATCTAGGGACTTTACTAAAAATTGGATGCGCGCACCGAACCAATGCTTAAAATTTGAACATGTTCTAATATTATGTACTGAAAATTCATAACCGGAGTATATGATACTAACACAACGTCAGTTATCGAAATTTGCGGAACGAAATTAAAATAAAGAGGCTAGTTAAATAATTAATCGATCTTCAAATCTTAAACTATGTCAAAATGTCATGTACAATGTACAGATTGTTTTAAAGTTAAATATAAATTCAAATTGAATGTAAAAGAAATCAACTGAAGAGTCAGGTTTGAAGTTGTGTACGATTAGACAATGTGGCCCCATGGCAAATAATTGATATGAAGAGGAATAGGAAAAATCCACAAATCTGGAATTTAGCAAATGATCCTGATATTGGCAAAATGATAGACGATGGACTTTCTTTTGTAACTATGAAGTATGCGTATGGAAAAGATCAAGATGATTTGGTACATTGGAACACGCTTTTGACATTAACTGAACCCCAAAACCGTAACTGGAGCGAGGCAGAGAAAACTTGTCTTTACCTATATCGGGAGTTTTTAATATATATATATCAGGCTCTAAAAGAATTGAAATCTAAGGATAGGAAATTATAAATTTCTACCTAATGGATCTGCTGAAATAAGCATAGAAGTATTCCCATTCGGTAAAGCGTATAAATAATATGACAATGTAAGAATAAGGGAGTGGAGTATCTTACAAAATTTGTTATGCTTTTTCCAAACAAAATACAAACGTAATTACCTATTTAGAAACAAACTTCCACTTTATTTTGTTAATTTCCAAAATTTTTAGAATATTTTACATCATTCTATAAAATATATGTAATTTTAGAAAACTTATGTCGTTCCGGAAAAATACAGAATTTGTGTTGACGGTTCGTTTTGTGTTTATTGGTTAAACGAAAAATTTCCTCACTATAAAAGGCAAAATCTTGATATTATAAAGTTCTCATGAAACCTGAAATTTAACAAAATTTCGTAAATTACCTAAATAACACTCACATTGGTTTCATCAATTTTTGTATTTTATGTATTCATGTTTAACAAATCTTTGCAATCTAATTTCATATCTATAATGTAATAATTGTGTTATTTTGTTATGTACCACACACCAAATAAATAATTTTTTAAATGATATCTAATTAAAAATCAACCAATTTACATTAATACAGTGTGTGTGCAGAATATCGACAGGAGTTCACTTAAGATTTTTATTTTAATAATTTAGATACTTGAATGCATATCTCAATATAAATTTTCAAAAATTCCGTTAAATTATTTTTATTCTAATTACCAATAATTGAATAAATATTGCATCGAAGATGTTAGAATTGTTGATCATGTTTTCTGACGATATCGATAACGTGTATCGTAAATTGTTTTGTATTTACTGTAATAAATAATTAAAAATTAAACGGTAACTTCTTGTTATTATACTAAGGTCAGTTGTAACGGTCTCAATATATTTGTATTTTTTTAAGAATGGTCAGGGATATACGCACGCCAGGGATTTATTAGGAAAAAAAACGAGCAAGAATTAACATTGGGTTCGTCCTGGAGGGGGTTTTATTGCCTTTTAATTCGATTCGTTTGCTTATCAAGGGACATTTGATACTTGTATTTGCATGCCTAGTAAAGACCGTTTGCATAATTTTTCGGCGGCTCGCGCGTTCCTTTTTAACCAAAGGGTAAAATTTACGATCGAAAGGGGTCAAATATATAACAGAAATTTCTTATTTATGCTTGGTTACATTTTAATTGTATTAACATATTAAATTAAAGAAAGAAAGAATAGATGAACAAATCGTTACAATTATATAGTTAACTTTAAATTCTTAATAAATTAAATTTATTTTTGGGCTGCCGGAGTAGCAACATGAAGCCGTAAAATTACGATATCAATCACATAAAACATATAAATTAGTGAAACCGCGTTGTTTATTACGATTTATTTTAAAAAACTTATGATATATTTATTCACACATTGAATTACATAGTACTTACTGATATTTAGATGAAAAAGGTTTTAATTTTAACCAAGATTAAATTGTATTATATATTTCTTTAACGAAAAATGAGAGGAATTTCTAGTAAACTTCCGGGTGTTGAGTATCCACACACAACTATCATGTTCAAAATAAATAATGCTTCTCATTTAATTATTTGGAATATAAAATAAAAATATATTCACCCCTTCTTTAAAAAGTAAAATTCTCTATTATTATTTTAAAGTGATGGTTGTAGAGGAAGCTATCATGGTTTCCCTTATGAACATAAAACGCGTTCTAGTGTTGAATAAAACAATTTGACGATTGTATGTACTGTTCTGGAATTTTAGTGGTGTGTGTATGTGTGAGTGGTTAATGAAATATTTGTGCGTTGTGGGATGAGGGGGGTTGTAGGGTGGTTGTACCGATGGGATATCTTAGCGTAAAGCGTCCGTAATGGAAGTAATATGGGCGAGTGTGTATCAAAGTGTATTGCGGAGGAAATTACAAAGTGCAGGACAGATATGCTAATGCATAATTTAACACTTGAGAAGAACATAGGGTGGCGGCAAAGGATGAGAGTGGAGTAATATAAGGCAAACGAGATGTGAGGGGGTGAGAGTGCGGAAGGGGGCGCGCACGAGCGGTGGACCCTGCCAGCTTAGTGATTAGATCTCTCCGAGGAGGCGGCTCATGGCCAAAGGCTCGCTCACGGTTCCGGAAATACGCCACCCTCACATCACCCCCCCCCCCCTCCTTTATAACACATACGAATTTTAAAGAAGTTAATCAGTTTCTGAAATTTTGAGATGACATGTTCAATTATTACTCAAAATTTCCTAGATTTAATCTATGCAAATTTTATTACGCAATTCATACTTCATTTGATTTTAAAGGTACTTATGTGTTTTCGAAATATCAACTTTATTTTCGCATTAAATTTGGAATAATAATGTCAAAATATATCTTCAACTTTAGTTGCAAGACTAATACTAAGTAGATATTCTTTCTTATATTTTCTCCTAAATGTTTGAGAATTTGAGTGCAAAATTATGTATATGTTGTCTATACATATGTAGATAATATTAGTTTAGAAGTTCAAAACTTTTAACGGTATTGGATGTATATAGAATTAAAAGTCAACCCCAATTTTCTATACACCATAAATGATACTATTACACCCAATAACAATACTGTTGAGCTAATTAGTTTATGACAGAATTTGCAATAAAAAATAAGTTCATTAACTATTTTTAGTAACAAATAATTGCAGTACCAAAAAGTTACTATTATCACAAAATGAATTACAAATTCATATACTTAGATATCTTAATTTTACTTATTAACTTTTTTTTTAGATAACAATGAAATTAACATAAAACAATATTCCCAAAATTACATAGTTTGTGATATCTTAATTTGAATTAGGGTCTGTTTCACAATCTCTAGTTAAAGTTTTAGTTTACTTACTGTCGGATGAATGCCACATAACCTAGAAATTTGAATTTCACAATTAACTGATAAACCTATCAATTGTTGATAAATTATCTATTTTGCCGCAAATAAAATAAGTATTTATCACTTAGCAAAACTACAACTTTGTACACAAATACAATACGTATAAATAATTAATTATTATGTAAAAACTTCAGTCTCCAATTATTCAATATAATCTGGACATATTGAATAAATTCACAAAGAAAATTTTACATTAGTTAAAGAAATTATGTTTTATAACTACTAATTTTTAACTTTCCTAGTACTAAGATTTTGAGTTTGTACCACTTATTATCTGCGTCAAAGAAATTTAGTATGCATTTGTTTCTGTTCTTGGTCCAATTAATATATGCAAATTTCGACGATTATATTGATAGTTTGGCCAAAACAATTACAGCCAATAAATGTTCTCTTTAACATACTTCTTCATTAAACTATGAAAATAATCATTCCTGGGCTTGTTGTTGTAAATTCCAAAATTGCATACCAAACGATGATATTGATAAACAACTTTCGCAGACTATATACAAATGTCGTCGAAATATACTAAGACTCTATTTTGATTTGATTCTAATTAGGATAGGAGCATAAAAACTTTAATTCTGATAATAAAAGTCGAAAGCCAAAAGATGCTATATGTCATACAATATGTCAAGGGAAGGAGGATAAAAATAATTTCATAACCCTAAATTAGATGAAAATTATTAGGTTACGGTATTTTTAAGATAAAAAGAAATAATAATAATTTTAATGTGTACATACATAATTAACTATGATGTATTGATTAGTCTTCAAATTGATTGACGGGATTGTATGAAGTTGTACTAAACGATGAAAAGTGTGTTGGCATGAATGTGTTGTATATAGCCGATGGACATAATGTGATCCGTTAAAAGGGCTCACCCTTTTTCCAAACTGAATTTTTCAACGCTCGTAAAATGAAAATTTCAAAATGCGTTCCTTCATTATGTGCTCTGTGTCCGTTATTCAGGGGGGCCGTTAAAGAGTTATCTGTTGTTCGGGCCGTGCCCTCTATTGCAATCTTAATGCGTGCCGGACCATTTTTCACATCGGCCCGCGTCCATTCGCACAATGGTCCGTAGATAAAAGAGAGAGAGAGCGCGGATTAAAATGTCCCTTAATTACATCTCCTATATGATGAGAAAATTTTTGCGGTGATCAGGTAGGTGATCTTAGGGGACCTCCTCATTATAAATGCATGTGATGATATAATGCGATCTGTGAATAATATTGGCGGCTGGGAGACAACCTGTGTCCCTGCATTAGCCACCCGATTAATTATTAAAGCCGCCAAAAAGCTGTGACATTTTGGGAAAGTTTTGGGGGCTGATTAATAATGGAAAGTGAGCGCGTTCGCGCGGCCTTTATTTCCATGCGGTCACCGATCAAAAAACATCTACTAAACCGATTGGAAAATTATTTAATCCTCCCCCTCCCATCTTTAATTTCTTCTTTACGTATGTATATGTTCGCATGTACCTTTCGGCTCACCCCATCCACGTGATTAATGTCGAATGGCCGAAAGACTGACCGTCATAAAATACTTTTTTATAGCGTCGTATAAACGCATGTTACTTGCTTGTTTACTCCTCGCTCGTCTGACGGATGATGGAAGGCCTCGGGTCTCAACACTTTTATAATGTAATTGAAAACTTTATTTATTGGACACCCTTAACGTATACATGTACCCCTCTACCGTCCCTTAAATTTATTACGAGCGAATTTTCCATCCATCACTTTTTACATTTTTAATCAACTCAAAACAATCCAACACCCCTCCCTCCCCCTTCGTAAGAATATTCATGCGAATTTAACAAGTTAATTTGATGTGTAACATGACACTCAAAACTAACAGGCTCGGTTTTACTTCTTTAAAAAATTGATTACAAATTATTGAAATAGAACAAAAATCTGGATGACATTTTCCTTATATTAAAATAAAATTCTCTTTTTATCAAAATTTCGAGTGAAATTCAATTGCGTCGCATATTAAAGAATGAACATTTCATTTTATTGGTACCACATAACAAATTCAATTCATTGGGTTGATTGCTGTCAATTAAATCCGTATAATTATGATTATTATTACAAAACTGAAATTCTCAATAAAATATTGGTGACGAAAGATACAAAATTCAGATTTCAGAATATCAATAAAAAACGATTGGCTAATTTGATTGCTACTTTTGTAAATTTTCTTTATACGCTACATATACGCAAATATATTTAAAACAATCCCAATTAATGTAAATTGTTCCATTTTAAGATATTCAATTTATTTTTGTCAAGAAAAAATCTTACAAGAAAATAAAAATATTAAACGTTTTTTTGTTAAAGCGGAAAAAAACTGTTGAAATATTTTAGTATGCAGAATAGAACGCTCCGTAAAGTATGGCTTTCGTGAAAAAAGATACAATTACACCCCATAAGAAGATATGTGTTTACTCGTTGTTTCCTCCCCTAAATTCTCATACCTGCAGAATACGTTAAGTGGAGGATAGCTCTTAGAAAATAGATCTTTGCAAAGGATAACGTACAGGAATCCATCAACAAAGCGAAAGGGTTACGCGCGCGAATGGAACTTTTAGTAAAGCGCATCTCCCCTTATGAAAGATTTATAATATGCAAGGGTTGCATTTTCCAACCCTTTTGTGTTTACTAACGTAATAAATGATTTATGCGGATATGATCAGGAAGATTTGGTTCATTGGTTTATGGTGAAAATTGTGAGAAAAAAATGGTGAATCAAAATTAACATTCCGAAGTTGTCCAATTAGTGGGGGGGCTAGGCACAATAAATCAGGAATCATAGGAGTTCGTTAGTGGAAATTGTCCTGCTCCTACATCCCCATCTCCCTCCTTACGATTCCACCCTCACGGCCACCGTTCTCCCATCGCGCACGGCCGTAATTCATTTACGACCGGATTTACATGCATAGAACTTAACCTATTCGGACAACAGAGAAATTAAATTCAGCTGGCGCGCGAACACACGCGAGCGCGCTATGTTGTAATGGGCATTTGCTTAACAAATATAGCTGAAGCGTGCCCGGAGTGTAAGCGATGTCTTCCCGGAGCTCGCGTACAAACACTCTCCGGGGAGTCCGGCATCGTGCCCTCCTGCATGCGCGATGCAGAATGCTACAAGGATGCCACCACCAACACCACCCACAAACCCCCTTAATCTCACAATGCACTTAATTTATGCCATTCTACGAGACTCACTTCATTTAACATACGGTCACGGGTTCAGACTAACCGACCTGCCCCTTAGTACACGGCACATACATTTACTACCCTACAAAACAACGACACCCTCAAAGATTAAATTACATTTACCAACCATCGATTCACCACGAATGAAACTTCTCCAATAACATTCAAATATTTCGAATCGAAATTTAATAGATAAAATTACTTGATCTAAATGCTCTGAACGAATATTTTTATTAACAATAAAGAATTAAATATGTGGAAGATCTAAAATAAATTTCGAAAATATTAAAATTCAATTATTTCACATAATTATTTCAGATAATAGACAATTTTTTTGTTGATAAGATATATTTTAACTCTCTATTAATTTTAAATTATATTGTGCAAATAATTATATTAAGCACATAGGCACATAAGGCATCTGCCATAAAGAGTTGTATAAATTAGCGTTTTATTATTTTAGATTATTTAAATAAATTCTTTGAAATTAATTTTAATAAATTTTGTCACAATCCTATTTTTTTGTGTTGACACTAGCTCCAATGCAAAATAATATGCAAATCTGATCCTATCCCCTATTAGAAATTTTTTTCACTTAGTTCTTGCTACTTGACCAAACTAGTATTTCCCATATGCAGATTTCAAAATTTTTTATACAAACTATTTAGTTCGGTCCATATAATAAATGAATACGTGGCGTTGACAGTGTGGTAGCACTCCTGAGGGGGGGCGCTTTTACTTAGAGCTGCTGTTATTCTCTTGAATTTAAAGTGTTAGGGGTGTAATATTAATGACCGGTCAGAATAGGCCGTCGCGGTGGTCGTGTGATGAATGGCTCCCCTTATAGGATTAAAGATGACAATTTAATTACCATTAAGATGACCAGTGAGGTGGAGTTAAGGGATATGGTCGCGTGTGCATGCGGATCGCGATGAATAGAAATGTGTGTTGAAAAGGGGTGAAAAGAGCGCGCGATGTCATAGTTCAGAGTGACCACTGGTCAAGTATAATGATCATATTAAAGTGGTGGTTCAGGGCTCTTATAATAGTGGCTGGGATCAAGTAGGGGACGACCGTCGGGATCAAAGTTTAAAGACGACACTCTTTATTATTCTCCCTCTAAAGAGAAACTTAATGGTCCAACATTTAATTCATACAGCTTCCCTACATTCATTCAATGCCAATATTCATTGTTGGATTGAAAGCATGAATTATTTAATTAAAAATCAAACAAAATAAATTTAAAACAACAAATTTAGGAAAATCAAAATAATGTTTACCGATGTTACAATTTTAAAAATTATTTAAATTAGTTGTGCTTGTTTTGTTTTACCTTAAAAGAATATTTTTATAATACAAATTAGCAATAAAATACTTAATCAGTCACTAAATAATAAAAGTACTATTTTAAGTAAGAATATTTAAGAATATTGAAAGTGAAATAACTCAGGAGGGAATCGAACCCAAGACTCTTAAAATTAGCTAGCAATGTATTAATTCCTTTTTCAAATCCCATGTATTGATGTACGTACGTTGCTTTTTCTATTCTGGAATCATTAGAAATTGAGTAGCTCGAAATGGAAGGACACCCTATGGCTTCATTTAAAGTTTTTCTTTTATTAAAATCTATTGGTTATTACCAGCCTCGACATCCTTGCTTCCCACGAACAAAGTCCTAAGTTTAAACTGATGGGAGCATGAGGAATTCATTAATTTTTAATTCCGATCATTAACACGCCGATAACTAATAGTTTGTAGTGCGTAAAATTTAATTTTTAAGAAATCTATTGATTTTTAATCATTAGAATGAAAACTTAAATTCTCATGATCCCCCCAGGATCTTCTGTGCGCTAGACAAAAATTATAACATAACATGACTTAAAATTTATGAAACTTAATAATTTTTATTAAAATTCAAATTCAAATCGATGTACCAAGAAAAGTTTTATCAAAAATAATTTTCCAGTTCCAATCAAACACCATTAGTTTAATTTTTTTTCGCTGATTTATTAATATTGAACTGACCCATCGATATAAAATTTATATAAAATTTCATTTCGTGATAACAGAAAATAATATTTACCTAAATATTCATATCTACAACAAATTTTTCAGAATGAAACTAAATTCAAGTGTTATTTATGGCGTCAATCTCACAAAGCCATAAACTATTGAGAGCAGCAATCGGCTTATTTTATAATGATATCAAATTTCGTTTCCATTTATTACACGATTTGAATCAATCTTGAACTTGGGGCAATCCTTCTCCTCGCACATCAAATCTTGAAATCATGACGGTACTATCTACACTGAAAAATCTGTGGAACGCTGAAGTAAATATTTTTGACTCTTAGACATTTTCATTTTTTTTGTCCTATCCTACTTTCCATATTTCATTTGATATTACATACGTACAAGATATCCGAACAAGTATGGTTATCTCTCTTTTACTTTATAGTACTGGATCCACTCATAGTTTTGCTCTTATTTCACCATTTTCTACTTCATTTTTCTTCAAATCTTCATAACATTGTTTTTTGTTAGTTTCCAAAATTCTTTATCTTTAAAAGATAGGAAGAGAGTAATCAAAAAATAACTGAAGGAATCGCCTTTCAATTTTTGTCATTTTATATAACTCTAATAGTTATTTAACCAAAATTGCTGTTATAGAAATAAATTAATACATCGTCGAAATTATTAATCGCCCTTTACAATGTAATTGGTTACAAAATTTTTCAGTCGATCAATATTATTAAATATTATAAAACTTGTAAAATTATTTTGATTCAATTTTTGCAAACTAGTGACATAGCTGTCAAATGATGATGGATGAAAGATTCTTTGTAACTGGTTAGTTCCATATAAGAGCGGTTGGCCCCATTAAAGTATGAGTTTTATACATTAGTGGAAGCCAAACATACTCGAACAGCAGAAAACAGTTTTTTTCATATATTTCTCATATTTTAAGCTTTAGAATTTCATTAATACACAAAATAATTTCAATACTACTCTTCGATTATTTTTTAAAAATATTTATTTTTAAACTTTACTCAAAAACAGTCTAGCTCTCTCAAAACAATAATCTAAATGTTTTTTATAAATATAAATCCACAATCTGTTTCTACAATTATATAACTTATAAAATATAATTTAAGTTCTCAATTAAATCAACAAATATTAATTAATTAATTAATTTCCAATAAAAATTTTATTGATTTAACAAAAAATAATGTCTATGTTTTAAGTTTGATTAAAAAATCATTTAGTTTTCTTCAAACATATGGGGCATGGGTACAAAAAAGGATTTTTAGTTTATAAGTTTGCATTTCTCGAAATCGTTAGATTCAAAAAATAATTTATTTTTAGATTTAACTTTTTTACGCCAAACATTAACCTACTAATACATGTAGATTATATTGGTATAATAATGTATTATTGTTATTAAGAAATGCAATTTACGAATGGCATTAAGATGGAAAAGTTATATCCTATAAATAACTGAAAGTTATAAGATTAGAATAGATTTTTCTATCGTTTAGGGAAGTAATTTAATTTTGGTCGGTTAATTTTCTCATGCAAAAGATATCCAAAGAAGTTGATTAGGGTCCCATTAAAATGGTTACAATTGGCGATTGTTAAGTGGCCAGTGGACGGCTAACGCAACCCTTCTCAAGGCGTCGAATTATTTTTATTGTGTCCACTGCCGGGTTCTTCCCAACGAATAAACACAAAAGCTCCCGTTCTGCACATAAAAAATAAATTCCGAATGAAATTGTGTTCAATGAATGACCAAATGTGCGTACCCGAAGAATGTTAATTCAATTAGAAATTTTTAAATAATTTTAAAAAGGGGTGATTTCTTACCCCCCATATTAAATCGTCCCATATGAGAATATTATTTCCTACTTATACCGAACTAAATTGAATTGTGAGTTTTTAAAAGTTCAAACTATTCATAGAATTCAATTTTAAATGAAGCCTTTAAAACTTTTAAGATTCATTGATTCATCTACATGTTTCGGTCTTTTTTCTTTTTTGTCGGTCCGGGTTGTCAAAAAAACTGGATTTCAGTAATTTTTGGTTTTTCTTAACATTTTTGGACAATTTTCTAAAAATCGTATTTATTTCAACTAGATGGTTTCATTGAATGTTTTTGCACATTGCAAAAAAAAATATTGAAAAAAAAATTTTAGGCATTTACTTTATTAAAATACTTGCTCCGTATGGTAGCTCGTGTTCTAAAATGCTTATGCCTAAAAAATTTCTTTTCTCAAACGAAATAACTTTTCGATCCGGATAAAGATCTCTACTTTTTTCTGTGATTAAGATTTATACACCGTTTAGGTTAATTTACATACAAAAGGGAGATGATGTATTTCACATTTTACAAATCAATAATCTACAAAGGTAAAGCATTGTTATTGCTTATTGAAAGAAATAAAAATCACTTGCAACGAAAATTCAACTTTGACACATAATTTTCCACGATGAAAATGTAATATTACATACTATGGGTTGGAAAACTAATATCCTAGGAAATTTTAGAATTTTTGAATTTCCGGTTTTATTGTAAATGTCCGTATGTGATCAAAAGTCTTTACAATTCTAAATTTCTATAGGAAATAAATTTATCAAATAGATTTGAAATCTTTAAAATAACTTTTCTATAAAGTTTAGAAAATATAATCTGTAGATAGGAAAGGCAAAAAAATAGCTGAAATTCGTAAATAAAATCGAAATGTGAGGTTAATGTGTGTTATTATGTTATTATTTGGTTATTTTAAGTTTTGATTTTGATTAATTGAAATGCCAACAAATTGCAATTGTTGATAATATAGAGCTCTGATTTACTTTCGCGGTAAAATTAAGTTAACCAATCGACGCGCAGATACCGTCAAATTGTTTGAAGAAATTAGGTGCGCTTCTATTTTAGAAAAGTTTGATGTGACGGAGGTATTTAAATTATATTAAAATGGTTACGGGATTCATTTTATTTTTATACGTTGGCATTCAACAACAGAAGGCTTTATTACCGACCTATTGGGTGGATGACGGATAACAACCTGCATTCAAAATTTGAGAAAGTGACACATTTTGGCGCCCATTTTCAAGGTGTTCCTGAACAGGTACCATACCATCCTACAAAGGACTACCCCATGATTTCCCGATGTACTTTCCGAATCTTCAATCAGAATTGAAAAATACCCCAAAATAACACATGCACATTTGGATTTCGTATACAAACATTTCAAGCTCGTGAAAAAATACATTCTATATATCGAGTACTTTTCATGGCAGGTTAATAACTCCTCGAATTATTTTAGAAACATCTGATACAACAGATTTTTGAAGATTATGATCTTTAGATCGATCTACAAAGTTTTTTTAGATGTTTCTTGTATATTGCTTGAAGAATTTCCTAATATCAAGATTTTGCGTTTTAGAGTGAGGAAAATTCTCGTTTAAACATTAAACACGAAACAAACAAGTCAACACAAATTCTGTATTTTTCTAAATTCACATAAGTTTTCTAAAATTATCTAGATCTTCTACAATGATGTAAAATATTGTAAAAATTTTGCGAATTAACAAAATAAAGCGTTTGTTTGTTTCTAAGTAATTGCGTTTGTATTTTGTTTGGAAACGCATAAGAAATTTTGTAAAATTCTCTTCTCCATCCCTCTTACAATATTACGTTATTTACATGCTTCATCGAAAGTTGATACTTCTGTGCTTAATTCAGCAGATCCATTAGGTAGAACTTTATCATAATCATTGCCCTTCTTATCCTTAGATTCAAATTTTTCAAGCATCTGATCCTTTCTATATTGCTGCAAATATATCAAAAATTCCCGATATGTAAGATAGTTTTCTCTTCATTGCTCCAGTTACGGTTTTGGGGTTCCTTTAATGTCAAATGCGTGTTCCAATGTACCAAATGATCAAATCATCTTGATCTTTTCCATACGAATACTTCATAGTCGCAAAAGATAGTCCATCGTCTATCATCTTGCAAATTTCAGGATCGTTTGCTAAATTCCAGATTTTTGGATTTTTCCTATTCCTCTTCATATCAATTATTGGCTATGGGGCCATATTGCCGAATTGCACATAACTTAAAACCTGACTCTTCAGTTCATTTCTGTTATATTTATGGTGGTTTAACCAACGTACTGCAGCCATGAATATTTCCATTTCGCAATTATCACATATATAGTTTGATTGTAAAATATTCTTTATATCTTCCAGGTCTAATGTCAGCCGATTTCGGAAACTGTCTAACAGGAGGAAGAATTTTTGTATTCTGGGTAACATCAGTTCTCTTACCTCCGATAAATTTTTATGTTTTGCGTTGTTTTACAACAGAAATACCGTATCTTCAGAGAAAACGCTGGGACTGTTGATGAACGCCCTACATTGTTCTTTTAAATCCTCTATTTGAAGAAATTTTGCAGCATTGAAAATGTCTAAAATATTTTCGCGGTCGAGCTGTAGATATGAAGGATCTCTATTAATCATCCATTCGTACATGAATGCAAAAGAAGAGGCGTTGCATTTATCCGATGGCAGTTCAATTTTCTTGAGGCACGTCAAATTATGGAAAACTTCTGAGTAACATTGTAACACAATCAAATGGCAGTTGAATTCCTCGTTGTCAATGTAAACCTTGCAATCGGCATTTGTAAAATTTTTGATTCTAGAATATAATTATAGATATAAATTTCTTTTTTCGGGAAAGGCAACATAAAAACTACAGTTTTACCACAATAAATTTTTTTTTAATTTTACATTTTGAGACGGTAGAATAATACAAAGTAAAATTTATTATTTCTAAAAATTTCGATTGGTTCAAAACAGTACAATCATTAGAATCATAATGTACAGCTTAAGATGATAAATTTTCTATCTATTCTAGCATGGTAACGAAGCTTGTCGTTGTTGTATGCCAACCTATAAAATTAAAATGAAAGCCGCAACCATTTTAATATACAAATTTAAAATGTTAGCAAAGCCGAGGGGATGAGAAGGAAAATTGTTTATTTACTTTATTTTCAAGTTCGTTTTGATAATGCTCTTAAGCATAACATTTTGACGTTTGACACTTGATATCTTGTTTGACACGTATAACATTAACACGATAAAGTTCCTTTCTTTTATGCTCGTATTCATTCTCAACTGGTATATTTTGATTTAACAAAAACGTATTATAATGAATTATCTTTTATTTTTCCTATAAACAATCATGAAAATTTTGATGGTTCCACATGAAATTTATGTATCGAAAAGTCATTTGAATAAGTTCACCAATCACTCCCCAATTTAATTTTTAATTTATAACAATTAATTCCGCCCCATTTGTGATTCTCTTGGCCAGGATGATCATTTCAGAAATCGCGGACTTAATCCACCCTTACACCTCCCCCGTCCCACTCAATTCAAAACCCCTTCTAGCATTCACAAACCCTCGCTTTTCCTTAATTGAGTAGATTAGGGGCTCGAACTAAATGGCTCGTACTGGCCATCGCCAGTCCGAAAGATGTTATCGACTCGCACCAATTTGTATTTATAATTAATTACATTATGCATACATTATTACCCCCTACCCATCCAAAAAAATTTTACTTGTACAAATCGGGGTGCATACTTAAAATCGTCCCTATCACCGCTTTAGATTATCGATAAGCTTGTTCCGATTTAAATTTCCGTGTAATTTATGCAATAATGATACGGGAATGTAAAGGGACCTCAAAATATACAATTACCAACTGAATATTTTTTAATCTTTATTGTCAAAAAAGGGTTCAATTACTGGGATCTGTAACGAATTTTTGGAAATGTATACTATTAGGAATACAAGTATCTCACAAAAATATAACTGATAACTACTTGCCTTTAATAAAATGCCTCAATAACCTATGTCATAAATGTTCACTAGCAACACGCAGTAAAGTTGACAAAAAAATAACTATTACTTGCCTTACAATTGTTACTTTCGTCAGAATTAGTGCATCGCTATATTCATTTCTTACAATTTGGTTACTAAAACACATTTTATATTAAAGTTCGCCAAACAACATTTTCATTAACAATAAATGTATTCAAGTACAGAAAATAGAAAGTATTAAAACATAAACTACATATCTCAGACTAAGAGACCCAAAAAACTCAAAATTTTGAGAGAATCGTGATTGCCACTCAAATTTGAAATTCTAATTAGTGTTCTGCCAACTTCGCCCAAATTGAAATGAATTTACCCTTATAAGAAATGTCAGAATAGCAAAAGTATTAAATTGCAAAAATAATATCAAAAAATTACAAATATAGAAATTGCCAAAATGTTAAAAACTGTTAAAATATCAAATATATTAAAGAAAAATTCCTAATACGCATATTTCTCAAAATATGGCAAAATTACTGAAAATGTCGAAGAAGGAAAAAAATATGAAAAATATTGTTAAATATTAATGTCGAAAAACGGGAAAATTTTAAAATATCGAAAATGATAATAAACGTCAAAATGTCGAAATATAACATGTAAACATATCAAACATGATAAAATGGCAAATGACAAAATATTTTAATGTCAGAATAGCAAATTTCAATATCTAAAGTAACATGTCAACTAGTCAATAATTCGGAATATTAAAAAACATGTCAAATGTCAAAATGTGGGAATGTCAAAGTAAAATGTCAAATATCAAACTATTAACAATTGAATTTCTACTTTTAAAAACTCTTATTTTCATTTGTCCACTTTGATTTTATAAATTGTTTAGAAATTTTGACGGATATAACCGCTATTATCTTTTGCAATAAGCAATGCCAACATAGTTGGTAAATTTTGTGGCCTACAGGGGATCTATATTATGTCCAACGGTTAGGTGGCTGTAAAGGCTCTCTAGAGTCAAAAGACTTCATCCAAATGGTAAAGGAATGTTTTGACACACTCACTGACCTGGCCAGACAGAACATGGTCACACTTGCCTGGATCTCAGGTCACACCAGCATTGAGGATAATGAAAAAAAAATCAATGAGTTTGCAGGATGGAAATCTTCTATGACATTTATAGAATTAGAACATACGAAAATCCATGGCGTCTGGCCGTCAACGCGTCAATTAGCAACAATCATGAGAAATACTGGCTAAACAGACCAGGCTCTAATTTCAATAAGGCGCTATAAAGAGACCTGACTCTAATCGTGCTGCAGAACTACCGACATTAAGTCGGACACAGCTGAAAATACCATAGGAGTTCTGATGGGCTACATAACCGTTACGGAACATAAAAAAATTGGTGTGTACAACTTTGACACCAGCCGTCGGTTCTGAGGTAATACATCGAAATCTGCAATGCACATACTATTCAGTTGTGATGCGATGGATGGTAGAAAACAACTCATATTTAGAAAGCGTAAAATGCCACCAAATGATTTTTATTTGTAGCTTTTGAAGACCTGCATCTATTTGTGCAGTATGTTATATCTAATTTAACCGCATGAGTATAATAATAAGGGGTTACACAATAAGGGTAAGAGCAGTACGCGGAGAGAGTCTAGCGCTTGAGAGGGACAGTCTATGTCGATGAAGAAACAATATCATTAACATATATGAAGCCGTGCAGTACAAGGAGAGAGGATGGTAAGAGTTTATATGGACGTTTTTGT